>JAGMWU010000399.1:0-19242 GCA_018697195.1 Certhia americana | reverse complement strand
GGGAATGAGATCCTGGAGATCCAAGTCTTCAACTACAGCAAAGTCTTCACCAACAGGTGAGTCCTCCCTTCCCGAGGCCCATCCGGGCCTTATCCCATGGGAAGAGGCGGCTCCGCTGCGGATTGGGGGCGGCGGGGTGAGGAATGCGCCGCTTGGAATTTCCTGGGAATTTCCAGAATCGTGCCAGAGGCTCCGGAGTTGCGGAATTCACCCTGGGAATTCTGCAGTGCCCAGCACTGAGTTTTTCCCGAGTTGTGCCTTTTGTTTCCTTGAAATTCCTGTGTTTTAAAGGAAATCGGATTTTTTTGGTGGATGTGTTTTCCCAGATTTTCCAAACCCTGCAGGTGTTGGATTGATTGTGGCCAGGGAAATTGTGGCTGCCCCATCCCTGGAAGTGTCCAGGGAAAGATTGGATGAGGCTCGGAGCCATCTGGGATTGAGGGAGGGGTTGGGCTTGGAATGGGATGGGATTTAAGCTCGATTCCCACATGGATCCATGAGGACACCTGGATCAGGGAGGGATCCAGGGAATGCTGGGAGCCCCTTCCCGAGCCTGCAGGGGCTGCAGGAGAGCTGGGATTTGGGAAAGGGCTGGAGGGCCGGGAGCCAGGGAATGGAATTGCATGGGAAAGGGGAGCTGGGGCTGGGATCTGGGGCAGGAATTCCCAGAGAATCCCTGGGAATATCCACGGAAAGGTTGGAGCTCCCTGGGATTGAGGGTTCCCATCCCTGCAGCATCCCCAAATCCCCAACTTGTCCCGGTTTCCGTCACTGCTCCGAAAGCAGGAACAATCTGGGAATCCCGGAATGCTTTGGCTGGGAAGGGACCTTCAATCCCATCCCATTCCAACACCTCCCACCATCCCAGGCTGCTCCAACATTTCCCTGGACATTCCCAGGGATCCAGGGGCAGCCACCCCCCTTTTCCCACCTCTCCTCTCTTCCCAGGAATTTTCTCCTGGGAATAACTTGGTGACTTCAGCTCCCATATCGGGGCTGGAGAACATCCCAGAAATGGGATCAAATTCCCTGAGAGCCTGGAGGGAGCCTTGGGAATTTTGGAGAAGCCTCTCCTGGTCTGTCCTGCCCAGTGCCTTCTCCCGGTGACCATCAGAGCATTCCAGGTCATTTTCCCATCTTTTATTTTTGGGATTGTGCACAAAATTTAGACGCAGTTTCAGAGACCCTCAGCTCTTCCCATGGATCTGCGGGGATGGATGGATCCCAAAATCTTGGAAAAAGCCCTGGGAGAATTTGCCAATTCCCAATTTTCCCAGGTGGAATCAGGCTCTGCCTCCAGGGACATTCCCAAAAACTCCACCCTGGGGATGTTCCGGAAGGAATCCTCTCTTGTCCCCCTGAGTTTATCCCTAAATTGCCGATCCCATCTGGAATTTTTCCCGCTCTTTCCTCCTGAGTGTATTCCCTGCACGACCTTTTCCATCCTCGCTTCCCGGGATAATTTTTCCCATTTGGAAATGAGGGGAAAAAAAATCCTCATTTTGAGGGAAAATCCACTGAAAATGGGAAAATGCCAGCGAGGAAAAGGACTCGGGAATCTGCTGTTCCTCCAACAGATCGGAGCAGCTCCAGGAGAGGTTTTGTTTTCCATGGAATTTTCCTGGAATTTTCCATGGGGAGGCTCCTCCACAGCTAAAACCCCCTTCCCAGGATTTCTGGGATGCAATTCCCAGGGAACCAAAGGCTGGGAAGGAAGTCCTTGGAGAAGGGTCGGACAAGTCCTGCAGAAATCTGGGATTTAGGGCAAAGCCTGGCTTTGGATCCGTGCCTGGATCCGGGGCTGTTTCCCATAAATTCCAGAGAATCCCATAAACTGCCAGAATGCCGCCCAAGGGGTTGGATTTTCCTTGGAAAAGGGCTTGGATGAACTGCTGTATCCAACATTCCCGAGCTCCGTGGGGAGGGATGGAATTTCGGGGGGGACACATCGGAGCCCTGGGAGTGATCCCCATCCGTGTGGGACACGAGGGATCCCTGGGATGAGCACGGGAGCTAGGAATGGCTTTGGGGTTTCCATGGAATTGTTGAGGATGGAAAAGTTCTCCGAGTCCAACCGTTCCCACCCCTGATCCGTGTCTCCAGGGATCCCCCATGGATCCCAATCCCTCGGGAATGGGGGCTCCACCACTGGGCTCGATGGTCTCCAAGGGCTTTTCCCACCTTGGCAATTCCATGGAAACCTCAGAGCCATTCCCAGATCCTGTCCCCATCCCAGGGATCCCTCCGGTTGTTCCTTGTGGAGCAAATCCGTCCTCAGGCTGGCAGATCCCACCCCAACACGCCAGGGAATTTTGGGATCAATTTCTGGATTTAAGGAGCTCTCGGCATGAGCCAGTGAGAAAATCCCGACATTCCTGGTGCTCCAGGGATGTATCCAGGGGTTTTCCAACCTCCTGGAGCAACCTGGGATAGCGGAAGGTGCGGAAGGGCGTGGAATCCAAGGATCTCAATCCCAATCCCAACCCACTCCATGTTTCTGTTCCAGGGCTGGTTTCCCTTCAGGAATTTTGAGGCACAAAGTGCAACTTTTGGGATTGTCAATCCTGGTTTTGCTCACAGCTGGGGATTTCCCATCCCGCATGTCCAGGGACAGCCGTGTCCCACGAAATCCCCACTCCCTATTCCCACGGTTTATCCCGGGTGTGGGAAGATGGGAAACGGCCTGGAACATCCCAGGAAACAACCGGGAGATGATTCCCAAATCCCTGCTGGAGCCAGGGTGGGAGAACAGCTCAGAAGGTCCCCACGGATCCCAAATCCATGGACATCCCAAATCCATCCCTTCCCTGCCCTCTCCACGGCCTCTCCTCAGCGCTGAACGCTGCTGGAGCAGGAATTGTCGGGATCCCCATCCCTCCAGGAGATCCCCAGATGCTTCCTGGGATCTCCAGAGCCCTCCTGCCCCTGGATCCCGGCCGGAATCCGCATCCGTACCTTTGAATCCGCGCGTTCCGGCGGGGCCACGAGGGCCGAGCTCTCCCTGATCCCCCTTCAGCCCCCGCGGGCCGGGCGGGCCCCGCTCCCCGGGGAGCCCTGGAATGAGGACAGGGACACGGAATGAGCCAATTCCAGCAGAATTCCGCAATCCCGACACGCTGGGAGTCTGGGAATACCAGGAGAGCCCAGGGAGTCCTTCCCTGGGATCCAGGAGGGATTTATCCGGGTGCTGAGGGATTCTGGAGCACCCTTAGACCAGGATGGGGTAAATCGGGCTCCAAAGCTGGAGATGAAGGATGGAAAAGCAGGATCCATCCCAAGGAATCGAGATGGATCCCCCATGAGCCCCAGGTGTCCTGAATCCATGTTGTCCAAGGAGTTGGATATTCCTTGGAGAAGGAGGTGGATGATCCCCCTGGTGTGGGGAGCATTCCTGACCTCTGGGAGGCAGGAGTGGGGTCAGAGTTCGGGAATTCCTTCGCAGGGGACACATCCAAACCTTGGAGGTGACCTCCATCCACGTGGGACCTGGTTCCATGGTTCCGGATCTGGAACTGGGTTTTGACCTGGACATGGCTCTGGAACTGGATCTGGATCTGGATGTGGACCTGATCCTGGTCCTGATCCTAGACCCTGACCTAGACCTGGATCCAGCTGTGGATCTGGTCCTAGACCTGGTCCGGGAATTGAACCTGGCCCCAGATGGGACCTAGACCTGGATCTGGTCCTGGTCCTGAAACTGGACCTGGTCCTGAAACTGGATCTGGATCTGGACCTGGACCTGGACCTGGACCTTGACCTGGACCTGGATCTGCTCCTGTACCTCAGCCAGGACCTGGACCTGGATCTGGATCTGGATCTGGACCTAGACCTGAACTTGGATTTGGACCTGAACTTGGATTTGGACCTGGACCTAGATCTGGATCTGCTTCTGGACCTGGACCTGGATCTGGTCCTGGTCCTGAAACTGGACCTTGACCTGGATGCAAATCTGGATCTGGGCTGGAGAGAAGGACCTGGAGATGGGATCTGGTGGGAACTGGGGATGATCCCACCGGAATGATCCAGCAGGAGCAGGAATCACCCTGACCCTGAGCTGGGGCTGGATCCGAATCTCTGCCAGGATCCAAGCCCAGCTCCATCTGTGTGGAGCGAGCCTGGGATTCCCTGGACACCGCTCCACCCGCCCTCCCTGGGCCAGGCTTTCCCAAATGTAGTCGGGATTTTCCTCTGGTTTACCAGGAAAAAAATCCACCAGCAGGAATTCCAGCCACAGCTCCCACAGGGATTGTCCTGAATTCCAACCTTTCTGTGCTGTGTCCATCCCGAGAAGGGATCAGGACCTGGATTTCTGTGGGGCAGGGTGGATATTCCATGGAAAAGGGGATTTTCCAGGAATACACCTGAACCTGACCTTCTCAGCCGTGCCTGCATCCCAAAAAACTCCAGGAAAAGAGCTAAAAATCCCACAGCTCTTCCTGAGGGGGAGCCCTCCTGGGATTGCTTTGGTTTTGTGTTTGAACCAGAAAAAAAAAATGGGGGGAAAAAAAGGGAAACCAAGGAAAAGAGCCAAAATAATTCCGAGGGTTGTTACACCCAAGGAAAACAGCCGTGGGTCCATCAGAGCCAGAAATTCCAGCTGGAGGGAGAAGGAACATGGGCAGCTGGAGGGGCTGTCCGAGGGAGATCGGATCAGATTTCCAGGCTGGCTCTGCCTCGCTTGGCGGGGCCGGGAAGGAGCGATCCCAAAATCCCAGGGTTTGGGCACAAAACAATCCCAGTAAAAATCCTCGGAGCAGGGGATTCCAGGGGTGGATCTGGATCTGGATCTGGGTCTGGGTGTGGATCTGGGTGTGGGTCTGGGTCTGGGTGTGGGTCTGGATCTGGGTCTGGATCTGTGTCTGGATCTGGATCTGGGTCTGGATCTGGGTGTGGATCTGGATCTGTGTCTGTGGGTCTGGGTCTGGATCTGGATCTGGGTCTGGATCTGTGTCTGTGTCTGGATCTGGATCTGGGTCTGGGTCTGGATCTGGGTCTGGATCTGAGTCTGGATCTGGGTCTGGATCTGGGTCTGGGTCTGGATCTGGGTCTGGATCCGGACCTGGGTCTGGATCTGGGTCTGGATCTGGTCCTGGATCTGGATCTGCCGCTGATACCCAGAGTCCTGTGGGGTGGGTTTGGAGCAGGGGATAATGGGGATTGTTCTGGACCTGGTCCTGGATATGGACCTGCAGCTGGATCTGGATCCAAATCTGATTGGGGACTTGGATCAGGATCTGAACCTTGACCTGGACCTGAATCCGGACCTGGGCCTGGGCCTGGAACTGGAACTGGCCTTGGGTTTGGATCTGGACCTGGTCTTGAACCTGGATGTGGATCCAGATCTGAATTTGGTCCTGAATCTGGTTCTGGAGCTGATCCTGGTCCTTGGCCAGCTCTTGGACATTGAACTGGACATGGATCTGGATCCACATCTGGATCTGGGACTGGATCCGGGTCTGGATCTGGGTCTGGATTTGGATCTGGGTCTGGATCCACATCTGGGTCTGGATCCGGGTCTGGATCTGGATCTGTGTCTGGATTTGGATCTGGGTCTGGATCCACATCTGGGTCTGGATCCGGGTCTGGGTCTGGATCCGGGTCTGGATCTGGGTCTGGATCTGGATCTGGATCAGGATCTGGATCTGGATCCGGATCTTGACTTGGATATGAATCCAAGCCTGGATCTGGCCCTGGAGCTGAATCCTGTGGGATCCGAGCAGATCCCTGCTCCCGGCAGGACGGATCCTGCGCCGCCTCTGTGCCATTCCCAGCCCTTGGAAGCAGATCCAGCATTCCCAGGTTTTCCTCCAAATCAGCTAGAGCCAAGGTTTCCTCAGGGTGGGAATGTCCTCTGGTGGCTTCCAATGGAATTCCTCCCAAAAACAATGGAATTAAGGAGGGGGGTGGGAAAATCAGCATCACTGACACTGGAAAAAACATCCGGAAAAGTCCTGGAGCCAAGATCCCTCTGCCGGGCTCTTGGGATCTGCCAGAGGGATCCACCAGCAATTCCTTGGAATTCCTGGGGCCATGGAAGGCTCAGTTTGGGAATGGGGCGGCCAATTCCTGCTCCAGCCTGGCTGGGAGAGCCTGGAATCCGGGAATATCAGCACGGATTTCCTGGAGGTGGGTGGGCAATGCCGTTTTTCCCTCCAGGATGGATGTTCCAGGATCCGGGAGAGCAGATCCATCCTCGTGTCCCTCAGGAGTTGGGACATCCCAAGGGATGGGCCGGGCAGTCCCCGGGAATTGTCCCATTGGTGTTGGATCAGCCGGGTGATTTCAGGATGGGATTTTGGGATTTTGGGAGGTTTGGGAATGTTGTCCTTACCTCGGAGGCCGGGAAGGCCGGGAAGGCCGGGCTCTCCCTCCATCCCTTCCGTGCCTCGGTCTCCTTTGGGTCCCGGTGGCCCTGGAAACACAACGGGAGGGCGGGAATCACATCCGGGATTCGGGAATGCGCAGCAGGAGCGGGAGACCTCCAAGATGTCCAAGAAACAACGGAGCTGCCGGAGCAGTTCTCCGGGTTTGAAACTTCCAGGATTTCTGGAGAATTGGATTCCAAGCTGGATTCCACCAACCTGCTCCAAGTGCCAGGAAAATTCACCTGGAAGCTCCGCCTTGAGCGCGGCTCCGGGAATTTCCCATTGGGATATTCCCAATGAAATCATTGCAAGAAATCAGGGAAAAGAGGCATTTTGGGAATGTTCCTAGAATCTTGGAATTCTGGGGGTTGGAAATGAATTTAAGGATCATTTAAGGCAGGGACGCTTTCCATTTGTCTAGCTGGGATGATTCTCTGGGAATTCTGGAGGTGAGATCCGTGAGGATCACCTGATGGACAGCAGGATTTTGGCAAAATCCCAGGAAAGAGCAGAAAATCCCAATCCCAGGTTTTATCCCTCATCCTGCAAAGGGTCAAATCCCAAAAGATGAAAATAATTGGGAGCCAGAACAATGGGAAGAAGGAATCTGAAGTGAGAAAAATAACGGGGAAAAAAAAATAATTCCTGGGAAAAGAGAAAAGAGGGCAGGGAGAGGCAGGGAAGGGTCATTCCCACTCATCCAGGGGGAGGACTGGGAACTGTTTTCCAAGAAATCCTAAAAGCTGGGAATTCGGGAAGCTGAGATCCAGCCAGGGCTCCGGGTGATGGAGAAGGGTCAGGAAGAGCAGGGATGCGCAGCAGTTTTAATGGATCAGGAATTGGGATCTGGGAATGTTCTGTAGGAATCTGTGGGATCCGGAGAGGGATCCGGAATAGGATCCAGAGTGGGATCTGGAGTGGGATCCAGAGTGGGATCCAGAGTGGGATCTGGAATAGGATCCAGAGTGGGATCTGGAGTAGGATCCAGAGTGGGATCCCAAGCTGGATCCTGAGTGGGATCCCAAGCTGGATCCAGAAAGCAATATGGAGCAGGATCCAGAGTAGGATCTGGAACAGGATTCAGAAGCAGGATCCAGAGTGGGATCCAGAAGCAGGATCCGGAATAGAATCCAGAGTGGGATCCAGAGTGGGATCCAGCATCAGACCTGGAGCGGGATCCGAAGTGGGATCCAGAGCCAGATCTGGAGCAGGATCCAGAGCAGGATCTGGAGCAGGATCTGGAGTGGAATCCTGACCCACATCCCGGGCTGGAGCTGGTCAGGGACAGGAAAGGAGGGTGGGAAAGATGGAATTCCTGTCCCTGGCTGGCAGTTCCCCAGGGAATGAACAGCTCCAGGGGCTGAGGGGGAGGAGGGATGGACCCCAGATCCCGGGAATGGATCCCAGATCCCAGGGATGAACTCCAGATCCTGGGGATGGACACCCCCCCAGACAGTGGGAATGGATCCCAGACACCGGGAATGGATCCCAGATCCCAGGGATGTACCCCAGATCCTGGGAATGGATCCCAGATCCCAGGGATGTAGCCCAGATCCTGGGAATGGATCCCAGACCCTGGAGATGGACTCCAGCTCCTGGGAACGGACCCTTCCAGGAATGAATTCCAGACCCTGGGAATGGATCCTAGATCACAGGGATGAATTCCAGACCCTGGGAATGGATCCCAGACCCTGGAGATCGACCCCAGATGCTGGGGATGTACTCCAGATCCCAGGAATGGACCCTTCCAAGGATGAATTCCAGATCCCGGGGATGTACCCCAGACCCTGGGAATGAACCCTTGCAGGGATGGGGCAGCCACAGATTTTCTGGGATCCTCCCAGGGCTGTTCCCATCCCAGGAACAGCTCTTGGGGCAGGACCCAGGGAGCGGCTGGGCTGGAGGAAATCTGGGAAAGGCGGCCGGGAGAGGCTCCCGACCATTCCCAGCTGTTCCCACCTCACCGCTCCGGAGGTTTGCAGCCAGGGATTCCCATTCCTGCTGTATCCCACCATCCCAGCCTCCAATCCCAGCGGGATGAGGCGTTTCCTGATGGATGGGACCATCCTGTCACCTTTGGGATCCTCTGGGATCCACCACATCCCACCCAGGGGCTGTCCCTGCAGATCCGGGCGGGGGTTGGATCCCGGGAATTCTCCCTCCTGGAAACTCCCAAGACCCAAAATTCCTCCGGGTTCTCCACAGGAGGTGCTGGGAGCAATCCTGGGATGCTGGAGAGGAGCTCAGGGACTTTCCCAAGCTGCCGGGGCCCAAATCCTGGATCCAGGATCCAGAGCCCGGGATAGCCGAGGATTTGGGGGGAAGGAAAACATCCCCCCCGGGCAGGGAGGGAACAGCTCGGCCAAATCCATCCGGGAACACAACGGACTCACCCAAGGACATCTGGAGCTGGGATGGATCCAGCTGGGCACAAAGCCCCAGGAATTATCCCTGGGATGGGAGGAGAGGGAAGTTTGGGATGCCAGGAATGTGTCAGGGCTGATAAATCCGGTGCCGGCCCTTGGGAAGGGATTTGTTTTGGGATAACGCGATTCCAGGGCTGTCGGGCTCCGTGACGGATCCCACCCTTGGTGGGCTCATCCCAGAGTGGGTGATGTCATTCCCATGGATGGGGAGGGAAAAGCGGGATCCGAGGAGCAGGGAAAGAGGGAAACGATCAAAACAATTGGGGCAGAGTGATCCCAGCATCCCAAAAACTGGGATCAGGATCTAGGATGGGATGGATCCAGGATCAGGATCCCAGGGATGAGGGAAAGGAACCCGGGAGAGGTTGATATTCCAGAGGGATGGATCTCCTGGAGCTTCTGGGGATCGATCACATCCATCCCCTCCGGCTCAGCAGCTGGAAAATGGGAACAAGTGCCTTGGCATCAGCCCAGGCCTTCCCAGCTGGAATTCCATCTGGAATCCCATCTGGAATCCCATCTGGAATTCCATCTGGAAGCACCAGGAATGAGCAACAGCCCGCGGGGTCTCTGCAACAGGCGGGAAACGGGACATGAGCTGCTCCCAACCTCCTGCTCCCCTCCAGAGCTTCCCCTGGGAATCTCCTGGATTTCTCCGTGGGGTTTCCCCTCCTTGGCTCAGGATTCCAGGGAAGTTTTGGCTGCCCCTGGATCCCTGGGAGTGTCCAAGGCCAGGTTGGATGGGGTTTGGAGCAACCTGGGATAGTGGGAGGTGTTGGAGTTGGAAGGGGATGGGGATTAAGGGCCCTTCCCACACAAACCATTCCGGGATTTGGGAACGGCTGAGGGCGGAAGAGGAGGAGAAGATGGAATGGGAGAGGTTGGATTTTCCTGGCATCTCGCAGGGAACCTCAGGAGCTTCCTTCCGAACCGTGGATGGGGAATATTTGGAGAGTCCGAGGGGATGGAGATCCCTGAGCAGGGAGGGATGGGGGCAGCTCCGGGCTCTTCCCAACCGGAGAGACCTGGAGGGGCTGGGAACAGAGCTGGGGAAGGGAATGGAGCGCCAGGAGGGGCTGAGGGAGCTGGAAAGGGGCTGAGCCTGGAGAAAAGGAGGCTCTGGGGGACCCTTGTGGCTCTGCACAACTCCAGGAAAAGTTGGAGCCAGGCGGGAGTTGGGATCTGCTCCCGGGAAACAAGAAACAGGATGAGGGAACGGCCTCAGGCCGTGGCAGGGAAGGGTCAGTTGGATTCTGGGAACAATTCCTTCATGGACAGGGCTGTGGAGGGTCGGAGCAGGACCAGGGAGGTTTGGAGTGCCCAGCCCTGGTGGGATACAAATCCGCATGGATTTGGGGGGACACGGATCAGCAGCCAAAATCCAGGACCTCGGAGAGCTTCCCCAACCCCATCCCCAAGGATTTCCTGGAGCTCAGAGCTTTCCTTAAATCCCTTGGAGCTGCATCCCACAGGATTTGCCTGCTGGCACACAGAACCCCAAGGATCCTGGAATGACCAAGGATCCTGGAATGGCCAAGGATCCCAGACACAGACCCCTGGGAGCCATCCCAAGGATCCTGGAATGTCCAAGGATCCTGGAATGGCCAAGGATCCCAGACACAGACCCCTGGGAGCCATCCCAAGGATCCCGGAACGCTTTGAGTGTGAAGGAACCAACAACTCCACCATTCCCCAATCCCCGACCCACCAACCCCGCATCCCGTGGGACCGTCCCCATTCCCAGCCCTGTTCCGGCTCACCCCGGATCACGGAGACGTTCCGGAGCGCCACGGAGTGTTCCCAGTCCCTCAGGCGCAGCTCCTCGGTGACGTTGTTGAGCACGGCCAGCTCCATCCTCAGCTGCCTTTCCATGGCCTCCTGCTCCATCCTCATCCTCCGGGCGTCCGCGCTGGCATTTCCCAGGATCCCCTGCAGATCCCGCAGCCGGGAATGGTGCAGCCGGACGTCGTAGGAGAAGCTGCGGTTCATGGAATCCACCGCCCCGGCCAGCACCGTCACCTGCTCGCTCAGAGCCTCCAGCCGCCCGCCCAGGTGTCCCAGGAGGTGCTGGTGGTGATCCAGGAGCAGCCGGCTGCTGTTGGAATCCACGGAGAGCCGGGATAGCTCCAGCTGGGCCACGTCGCTCTGCTGGGACAGCGATTCCCGCAGCCGGGATACGGAGCGCTCCGTCTGTCCGGCCTGGCCCTGCACATCCCGCAGGAGCCCCTCCAGCCGCCGCAGAGAGCCCGAGAGCAGCAGCAGGGAATCCGAGTGGTTCTGCAGGAGATCCTGGAGCTTCCAGAGGTGCTCCAGGAGGTCGCCCTGCGCCAGAGGGGGAAGCAGCTGCAGCTGCAGGTCCCGGAAGGTCTCGTTGAGCCGGTGGATGTTTCCCAGCAGAGCCTTCAGGTCCTCGGGAGAGGCCTGGGGCCGGGATACTGGGATGGGGGAGAGAGGGGGGAGGTGAGGAGGAGCTCTGGGATGAGGGATGGATCCTCCCAAGGACATTCCCAGGGCTTTGGGAGATGCCTGGGGCCGGGATATTGGGATGGGGGAGATCAGGAGGAGCCTTGGGATGAGGGATGGATCCTCCCAAGGACATTCCCAGGTTCTCAGGAGACCTTTGGAGCCGGGATACTGGGATGGGGGAGGTGAGGAGGAGCCCTGGGATGAGGGATGGATCCTCCCAAGGACATTCCCAGGTCTGCGGGAAACCTTTGGAGCCAGGACACTGGGATGGGGGAGAGAGGTGGGATATCAAGAAGAGCTCTGGGATGAGGGATGGATCCTCCCAAGGACATTCCCAGATCTGCAAAAAACCTTTGGAGCCGGGATACTGGGATGGGGGAGAGCAGTGGGAGATCAGGAGGAGCCCTGGGATGAGGGATGGATCCTCCCAAGGACATTCCCAGGGCCTCGGGAGATGCCTGGGGCCAGGATATTGGGATGGGGGAGATGAGAAGGAGGCCTGGGATGAGGGAGGGATCCTCCCAAGGACATTCCCAGGTCTGCGGAAAACCTTTGGAGCCAGGACACTGGGATGGGGGAGAGAGGTGGGATATCAAGAAGAGCTCTGGGATGAGGGATGGATATTCCCAAGGACATTCCCAGATCTGCAAAGAACCTTTGGAGCCGGGATACTGGGATGGGGGAGGTGAGGAGGAGCTCTGGGATGAGGGATGGATCCCTCCAAGGACATTCCCAGATCTGCAAAAAACCTTTGGAGCCGGGATACTGGGATGGGGGAGGTGAGGAGGAGCCTTGGGATGAGGGATGGATCCTCCCAAGGACATTCCCAGGGCCTCGGGAGATGCCTGGGGCCGGGATATTGGGATGGGGGAGATGAGAAGGAGCCCTGGGATGAGGGAGGGATCCTCCCAAGGACATTCCCAGGCCCAGATCCAAGGAGTTTTCCAGCCTCAATGATTCCATGAAAAATCTCGGAGCTCAGAGCCCCAGCCACAGGCTCAGAGGCTTTTTCATGGATTGGGGAGGACCAGGGATAGGGACACAGGGAATGTGAATTCCCAGGGGTCACCAAACTGCCCGAGTCCCACATGGAAAACTCCGGCTCTGGGGCGGAAAACTTCCCATTCCCACTGAGCTGCTCCTCAGTGCTTCCTGGGATTTTTGGCACTGACCCTTTTCCCAACCTCTTTTCCAAGGAATGTCACATGCCCCAGATGGATCCCAAACAATTCCTGGCCAAACCCACCCCAAAACATTCCAGGATGGGTCAGACAGGGCTCGGAGCAACCTGGAATAGTGGGAAGCATCCCTGTGGAATTGGAGACCTTCCCAGGTCCCTTCCCACCGGAACCATTCCATGATTCCCTGCATCTTTCCGTGCCACTTCCCCTCAGATGAAATTCCCAGCTCTGGGTCTGTCTCCAGGAGTCCAGGGAGGGATTTTCCATGGGAAATCCGAGCCATCCAGCAGGAATGGATTCCCTGAACATTCCTGTTTTCCCAAGGACCGCCAGCCCCTGAGGCTGAGGCCGTGTCCCTGCCATTCCCTTTATCCCACACCATCCCATGCCTGGGGTTTTCCAGCTGGGATAAACCCTCCGGGCATCCCCAGCTCCAAATTCCAGGGCTTGGCCGCATCCAAATCCAGAGGCTTTGGCCTAAAATTCCAAACCTCGGAAGGCACAGAGATGATTTCCCTGATTTCTCCTCGCTTCCTTTTCCCAAGATTCTGGAGCGAAGTGGTTTTCCTGGGGTTTTCCTGGAATCCCGCCAGCCCTGCTGCTCCGGGAGGTGGGAATGGAAAGATTCCCGGTGCCAGAGGTTGTTGTTGTTATTCCTGGACCGGAGCTTGTCCCGAATCCATGGCATCCCTCGCTCCGGGATCCACCAGCCAACAACAACATCCCAACAATGCACGGCAAGGGATCAGTGGGAGAGGCCTCAGAATTCCAGAAAAATCTCCTCCAGCCCTGGGAGAGCAGCTGGGGGGGATTTGGGGATGGAAAAGGGGTGGGGGTGTGTGTTCCTGCCGTGGATAGCCGGGATAAACTCCGGGAAGGAGCGGTGGGAATGAGGAGCTGATCCATGGAAGTGCTGTTTCCTACCTTCCAAGGGAGATCCTGGGATTGGGGATTAAACCAGGAATTTCCCAAATTTCCCCCAGGAAGACAAGGGGGGAACCAGCCTGAGGCAGCACGGACCCCAAGCTGGGAAATTCCCGAGGGGTTGGTTGGGAATTCCAGGTGTTCCCAAGGGGCTTTGCCACCCCTGCACTGACCAAAATTTGGGAAAGGGGAGGCTGGGAATGTGCCAGGATAACGCCCTGCCTGCATCCCATCATCCTCATCCCATCCTCATCCCAGGAAAACCCAAAAGTTGGGCATGAGCAGAACTGGGAAGAATTCCAGCTCGGAGCAGGCGATTCCCGATTTGGGATTTCCCGATTTCCCAAACTGGGATTTGGGACCCTCTCCCAAGCCTCAGCATTCCCGTGATCCTCAAACCCCGCAGCACTTCCAGAGGATTCACTCCGAGCGGAAATTCCGATATTCCCTCATGGATCTGGAGCGAACCTGAGCTCCTGATCCCGAGCAGCTCAGAGCTCCTGGGGTTTCTGCTGGAATTCCGAGGCCATGGAATCTCCAGGTGTGGTTCTGGGATCATCTGGGATCATCCCGGGAGGAGCCGGCGCAGCCTCACCTGCCAGGATGAAGATTCCCACCAGGATGAGGAGGACCAGGAGGTAAAGTCCCACCACGGAATATTTCAGCGCCGCCACGGAGCCCATCCGGCCGCAGCATCCCGGGGGCTTCATCCTCCGGCCGGGATCTGCGGGATACAGCGGGACACGGCTCGACGGAGGGCCTTGGAATGCTGCGGGAATGCCGCGGGATCATCCCGGGCCTGGAGGGTGGGGAGGAACAAAGGGTGTCCCCCATCCCTGGGAATGTCCAAGGAAAGGTTGGATGGGATTGGAGCAGCCTGGGAATGTCCAGGGAAGAGCCGGGGCTGAAATGGGATGGGATTTGAGGTCACTTCCCAACAAAATCATTCTGGGATTCTGGGATCCAGGACACTCAGGATCCATCCAGAGGGATTTTTATGGAATTTGGGGATGGAAAAGGGAAGGGAAACCATTCCTGGAGTCCCGAGATTCCCAGGAAAGCCCCTGGATCCCAGAATTCCTTCCCAGAGAGGAGTGGGGCTGGGGCTGGATGCAATGTCAGGGCTGGGAGAGAGAGCTGGGAATGTGCAGCTGGATCAGGGAGGGATCCAGGGAATGCTGGGAGCCCCTTCCCGAGCCTGCAGGGGCTGCAGGAGAGCTGGGATTTGGGAAAGGGCTGGAGGGCCGGGAGCCAGGGAATGGAATTGCATGGGAAAGGGGAGCTGGGGCTGGGATGTGGGGCAGGAATTCCTGTCTGGGCTGGAATTCCCAGAGAATCTCTGAATCCCTGGGATCATCCAGGGAAAGGCTGGATTGGGGCTTGGAGCAGCCTGGGATAGGGAAATTCCTGCCTGTGGAATGGGATGAGCTTGAAGGTCTTTTCCCACCCAAACCATTCCCAGTTGGATCCTGGCAGGAACACCAGATTCCCGGGAGCTGCTTTCCCAGCACCTCCACTCAGCTGGGATTCGCCTTCTCCCAAATTCACGTTTCCCCAAGGACACACCAACCGGAGCAGGAGGAAAAGCCCAGAATTCCCACCTGGAGCCACGGTTGGCTCCATCCCGGAGTTCCGTGCTCTGATCCAGAGCCCCTCATCCCACAGGAGAGGGGGATCCTCCAATCCCAAACTCCTGGATGGACACAGCACGGATCCATGGTCGGATCCAGCCTGGAGCTCCCTGATGGGATTTGGGATCCCATCCCAGGACAATTCCCTGATGGGATTTGGGATCCCATCCCAGGACAATTCCCTGATCGAATTTGGGATCCCATCCCAGGACAATCCCCACTTCCAGCCTCGCCCATCCTTGCCAAGTTTTGGGATTTCATTCCCTGTCCAGGAGCAATTCCCAGCTCCATCCTGGCCCATCCCTGCTGGGATTTGGGATCCCATCCCATGGCAATTCCCAGCTCTAGCCTGGATTGTCCTTGCTTGGATTTGGGATCCAATCCCATGACAATTCCCAGCTACAGTCTGGGCCATCCCTGATGGGATTTGGGATCCCATCCCAGGACAATTCCCACTTCCAGCCTCGCCCATCCTTGCCAAGTTTTGGGATTTCATTCCCTGTCCAGAAGCAATTCCCAGCTCCAGCCTGGAGCTCCCTGCTGGGATTTGGGATCCCATCCCGGGACAATTCCCTGCTGGGATTTGGGATCCCATCCCATGACAATTCCCAGCTCCAGCCTGGATTGTCCCTGCTGGGATTTGGGATCCCATCCCGGGACAATTCCCTGCTGGAATTTGGGATCCCATCCCGGGACAATTCCCTGCTGGGATTTGGGATCCCATCCCATGACAATTCCCAGCTCCAGCCTGGCCCATCCCAGTGGGATCAAGCTTGGGATTCCGGTGATGGATCCCATGGATGGATGGGGATGATCCCAACATTCCCGGGCCCCTTCCCCACGGCATCCTTGTCCTTCCCCGCGTGTCCCTCCCGGGAAAACAGGGATGTTTGGAAAACCCTCCAGCCGGGAAAGGGTTACTGCGGGCGGATCCCGAAACTCAGCCCTCCTCTGGAGTTCGGGAATGAGCTCCGGGATGGAGGCGGCGATCCCGCGGGAATCCGGGATCAGGTGGGATCCGGGATGCTCCTCCTGGATCTCCCCCCCCTCTCCCAGCCCGGAATTCCCGGAGGTTTTCCTGACTTTCCGGAGGTTTTCCCGACTTTTCGCGCTTCCAGCGGCTCCGGGGAGGCTCCGGGAGGAGCTGGCGGCGCTCCCCGATCCACCCACTCCCAATTCCCGGCCCTTGGAAGTGCGGCCGGGAGGGTCTGCCCATGGAAAGGGCCGGGATCCAAGGAAAAGCGAACATTTCCTGCCCCTGCCCAGGCTCCAGGGAGCGGGAGGGGAGGAAAACAACCGGGATCCTGGGATTTGGGGTGCCCAAAACCCTGGGAAGGATCCGGGAATGCTGTTCCAGGACCAGCAGGAGGTTTGGATCCCTCTCCCGATGGATCCTCGGCCCTCCCGGCGGGAGTTTTCCCTGAATTCGGGCGGGATCTGGGATGAATTTGTTCCTGCCTCTTCCCAGAAATCCCGCTCCAAAGAACTCCCCCGTGGGAATGGGGATCCCTGGAGGATCAGCCCCGCCTTGGGAAGAGCCCTGAGAATTCCAGGTGGAGTTCCATAAAAATCCCAAAGCCATGGAGGCACCTCCAGCTTTTCCCAGGGCAAGGGGTTTGTTGGGAATTCTGGGATCAGTCCTGGAGAGCCCCGACTCTTCCCACTCAGCTTTTCCAGCTGGGAAAGGATGGGAAGAGCAGGATCGGGCCCCGATTCCCTGCGGGAAGAGGCAGGAGCAGGGATATCGACCTGTGGGATTGGGATCAACACTCAGGGATCTCCTGGATGGGAAATTCCTCCCTCTGGATCCCAGGCTCTTCCTACACCCATGGATCCCCTTGGAATCACCTCCGTGGGCCCCTGGCAGCATTCCCAGAAGGAATTTATCGGGAGATGGATGTTCCCAGCTCAGCCAGCCCCTCCCCACCCTCCCAGACGGGAATTCCTTCCCCACATCCCAGCCCCAGCTCCCCTCTCCCATGGAATTCCATTCCCTGGCTCCCGGCCCTCCAGCCCTTTCCCAAATCCCAGCTCTCCTGCAGCCCCTGCAGGCTCGGGAAGGGGCTCCCAGCATTCCCTGGATCCCTCCCTGATCCAGCTGCACATTCCCAGCTCTCTCTCCCAGCCCTGCCATTGCATCCAGCCCCAGCCCCACTCCTCTCTGGGAAGGGATTTTGGGATCCAGGGAATTCCCTGGGAATCTCAGGACTCCAGCAATGGTCTCCCTTCCCTTTTCCATCCCCAAATTCCATAAAAATCCCTCGGGATGGATCCTGAATGTCCTGGATCCCAGAATCCCGGAATGATTTGGGTGGGTCCCATTCCAGGGACACCTCCCACCATCCCAGGCTGCTCCAATCCATCCAACCTTTCCCTGGACATTCCCAGGGATGGGGGAGCTACAGAATCCCTGGAAAACCTGTGCCAGGAACTCCCCAGGACACATCCCAGTGCTGCTCCCTCCATGGAATCCTCCCCCTTTCCCAGGGCAGGGAATCCCAGCTGGAACCCGGAGCTGAGCCCGGAGCTCATTCCAGGCTCCTCTGCCAGCCTGGAGCCACCTCCGGAGCAAATTCCCGACTTCATTCCCACTCCAGGGAGCTCTCCCTGATCCCAGTGCCACCGTGGATCCACATCTGGATCCAGAGGTGAATCCAGAGGCAGATCCAGAGGTGGATCTGGGGGTGGATCTGGGGGTGGATCCAGAGGTGGATCCAGAGGTGGATCTGGGGGTGGATCCAGACATGGATCCAGAGGCAGTTCCGGAGGTGGATCTGGATCTGGAGCCAGGGATAGATCCGGAAGCAGCTTGAGGTGGATCCCAAGCTGGATCCTGAGCTGGATCCCGGAGTGGATCTAGAGGTGGATCCAGAAGCAGATCCAGAGGCAGATCCGGAGGTGGATCCGGAGGTGGATCTGGATCTGGAGCCAGAGACAGATCCAGAGATAGATCCGGAGGCGGATCCGGTGGTGGAGCCAGGGGCAGATCCAGAGGCAGCTTGAGGTGGATCCCGAGCTGGATCCTGAGCTGGATCCAGAGGTGGGTCCAGAGGTGGGTCCGGGATTGGATCCAAAAGCGGATCCGGAGGTGAATCTGAATCTGGATCCAGAGGTGGATCCAGAAGCAGATCCAGAGGTGGATCCAGAAGCAGATCCAGAGGGGGAATCTGGAGGCAGATCTAGGAGCGGATCTGGAGGTAGATCCCGAGGTGGATCCAGTGGCAGATCCCAAAGTGAATCCAAGGTGTGGATCCCAAAGTGATCCACCCCAAGGTGGATCCCGAGGCGGATCCGCCCTCACCGTCCTCGCAGAGGTTCATCTTGGAGAGGCTCCGTCCCTCGAAGGGCTCCTCCAGGACGGATCCGTTCTCCCGCTCGGAGAAGGTGCGGAGGTTCACGGCCTTGTTCTCCATCCTGCCGGAGGAAAACGGGAATGTCGGGGGGGCTGGGACCTCGGTGGATCCCGATCCTGGATGATTCCACCTGGATGGAGCGGGGGAGACCCCACCTGCAGCTCCGGGATCCCGGAATCAGCCGGACACAGAACTGCTGGAGCCAGGCTGGGAGAGAGAGCTGGGAATGTGCAGCTGGATCAGGGAGGGATCCAGGGAATGCTGGGAGCCCCTTCCCGCGCCTGCAGGGGCTGCAGGAGAGCTGGGATTTGGGAAAGGGCTGGAGGGCCGGGAGCCAGGGAATGGAATTCCATGGGAAAGGGGAGCTGGGGCTGGGATGTGGGGCAGGAATTTCCATCTGGGCTGGAATTCCCAGAGAATTCCTGGATCGCTGGGATTGCCCAAGGCAGGGCTGGATGGGGTTTGGAGCAGGCACAGATCCATGGATTCTCTTTTCCCTGGGATTTTTGTCCCTCTGGAATTGTGCCACCCCCATCCCAGTTCATCCAGCAACGCTCCCAACTCCTGGTCCCACTTCCAAGGGGAAAACCCCTCCCGGGAATTCCAGAGGGGTCTCCTGGGCAGGAGAATCCCCCTCGGGAGCGAGGATAGCGGGAATAGGGGCAGGAGCATCCCGGGGAAACCAGGACATGGAGAATATGGCGGGGATTGTCCCGGGACACCGGCACGGGAGTGGGGATCTCCCGGGAATATCTGGGAATACCGGGGCAAAAAATATCCCACAGGGATTCAGGGCAGGAAATTCCCCTGGGGAAATGGGGACAGGGAGAACCGGGATAGAACTGGGATGGGAACTGGGATAGCACCAGGATAGAACCAGGACAGGAACTGGGATA
>JAGMWU010000396.1:0-17209 GCA_018697195.1 Certhia americana | reverse complement strand
TCACAGATGTGGCTGCCCTGGGACTGTCCTCTCTGTGACGTCACAGAGGTGGCTGCCCTGGGTCGAACCTCTCTGTGACGTCACAGAGTTGGCTCCACCAGGACTCAGGCCTCTTTGTCATCACAGAAAGACAGCAGCAATACTACCCTGACTGTGGCATCACAGAGGTGGCTGCCACGGGACGGACCTCTCTGTGACGTCCCAGATGTGGCTGCCCTGGGACTGACCTATCTGCGACGTTACAGAGGTGTCTGCCCTGGGACTGAACTCTCTGTGATGTCACAGATTTGGCTCCACCAGGACTCAAGCCTCTGTGTCATCACAGAGAAACAGCTGCAATATTGCCCTGACTGTGACTTCACAGAGGTGGCTGCCCGGGGACGGACCTCTCTGTGACGTCACAGAAGTGGCTGCCCTGGGACGGACCTATCTGTGACGTCACAGAAGTGGCTGCCCTGGGACGGAACTCTCTGTGACATCACAGAGGTGGATCCACCAGGACTCACGCCTCTGTGACATCACAGCATGAATGCTGCAATATTGCCATAACTGTGATATCAAAGAGGTGGCTGCCCTTGGACTGACCTCTCTGTGACGTCACAGAGGTGGCTGCCCTGGGACGGACTTCTCTCTGACCTCACAGATTTGGCTGCCCAGGGACTTACCTCTCTGTGACGTCACAGAGGTGTCTGCCCTGGGACGGACCTCTCTGTGACGTCAGAAAGGTGGCTGCACCAGGACTCACGCCTCTGTGACATCACAGAAACACAGCAGCAATATTGCCCTGACTGTGGCATCACTGATGTGGCTGCCCTGGGACTGATCTCTCTGAGACGTCACAGAGGTGGCTGCCCTGGGACGGAACTCTCTGTGACGTCACAGAGGTGGCTGCCCTGGGACTGACCTCTATGTCACATCACTGAGGTGGCTGCCATAGGACGCAACTCTCTGTGACGTCACAGCGGTGGCTGCCATGGGACGGAACTCTCTGTGACATCACAGAGGTGGCTGCCCTAGGACTGACCTTTCTGTGACGTCACAGAGGTGGCTCCAGCAGGACTCAGGCCTTGTGGCATCACAGAAAGACAGCAGCAATATTGCCCTGACTGTGGAATCGCAGATGTGGCTGCCCTGGGACTGATCTCTCTGTGACGTCACAGAGGTGGCTGCCCTGGGACTGACCTCTCTGTGAGGTCACTGTGGTGGCTGCCTGGGGACGGACATCTCTGACACTTCACTGAGGTGGCTTCACCAAGACTGACGCCTCTGTGACATCACAGCAAGAAAGCTGCAATATTGCCCTGACTGTGACATCACAGACGTGGCTGCCCTGGGACATAACCCTCTGTGACGTCACAGTGGTGGCTGCCCTGGGAATGACCTCTCTGTGACGTAACAGAGGTGGATGCCCTGGGACTGACCTCTCTGTGACGTCACAGTGGTGGCTGCCCTGGGACGGACCTCTCTGTGACGTCACAGTGGTGGCTGCCCTGGGACATAACCCTCTGTGACGTCACAGAGGTGGCTGCCTTGGGACTGACCTCTCTGTGACGTAATGGAGGTGGATGCCCTGGGACTGAACTCTCCATGACGTCACAGTGTTGGCTCTGCCAGGACTCAGGCCTCTGTGTCATCACAGAAAGTCAGCTGCAATATTGCCCTGACTGTGACCTCACAGAGCGGGCTGCCCGGGTACGGACCTGTCTGTGACGTCACAGATGTGGCTGCCTGGGGATGGACCTCTCTGTGACGTCACAGAGGTGGCTCCACCAGGACTCAAGCCTTGTGACATCACAGAAAGACAGCAGCAATATTGCCCTGACTGTGGCATCACAGATGTGGCTGCCCTGGGACTGATCTCTCTGTGAGGTCAGGAGGCGCCTCCCCTGGGACGGACCTCTCTGTGACGTCACAGATTTGGCTCCACCAGGACTCAAGCCTCGGTGTCATCACAGAAAGACAGCTGCAATATTGCCCTGACTGTGACTTCACAGAGGTGGCTGCCTCGGGACGGAACTCTCTGTGACCTCACAGAGGTGGCTGCCCTGGGACGGAACTCTGTGACGTCACAGAAATGGCTGCCCTGGGACGGACCTCTCTGTGACGTCACAGAGGTGGCTGCCCTGCTACGGAACTCTCTGTGACATCACAGAAGTGGCTGCCCTGGGACTGACCTCTCTGTGACGTAGCGGAGATGGCTGGCATGGAACTGAGCTCTCTGTGACGTCACAGACGTGGCTCCACCAGGACTCACGCCTTGTGACATCACAGAAAGACAGCAGCAATATTGCCCTGGCTGTGGCATCAGAGATGTGGCTGCCCTGGGACTGATCTCTCTATGATGTCACAGAGGTGGCTCCCCTGGGAGTGACCTCTCAGTGACCTCACAGAGGTGGCTGCCCGGGGACTGACCTCTCTGTGACGTCACTGAGGTGGCTCCACCAGGACTCATGCCTCTGTGACATCACAGCAAGAATGCTGCAATATTGCCCTGACTGTGACCTCACAGAGTTGGCTGCCCTGGGACGGACCTCTCTGTGACGTAACGAAGGTGGCTGCCCTGGGACAGACCTCTCTGTGACGTCACAGCGGTGGCTCCACCAGGACTCAGGCCTCTGTGACATCACAACAAGAATGCTGCAATATTGCCCTGACCGTGACCTCACATATTTAGCTGCTTTGGGACGGACCTCTCTGTGACGTCACAGAGGTGGCTGTTCAGGGACGGACTTCTCTGTAACGTCACAGATTTGGCTGCCCTGGTACGGACCTCTCTCTGACGTAACGGTGGTGGCTGCCCTGGGACTGACCTCTCTGTGACGTCACTGTGGTGGCTGCCCTGGGACGGACCTCTCTGTGACGTAACGGAGTTGGCTGCCCTGGGACTGACCTCTCCGTGACGTCACACCTTTGGCTCCACCAGGACTCAAGCCTCTGTGTCATCACAGAAAGACAGCTGCAATATGGCCCTGACCGTGGCCTCACAGAGTTCGCTGCCAGGGTACCGACCTCTCTGTGACGTCACAGAGGTGGTGGCCCTGTGACGGATCTCTCTGTGACGTCACAGAAGTGGATGCCGTGGGACGGACCTCTCTGTGACGTCACAGAGGTGGCTGCCCTGGTACGGAACTCTCTGTGACGTCACAGCAGTGGCAGACCTGGGACGGGCCTCTCTGTGACGTCACAGAGGTGGCTGCCCTGGGACTGAACTCTCCGTGACATCACAGAGGTGGCCGCCCTGGGACTGAACTCTCTGTGACGTCACAGAGGTGCCTGCCCTGGAACGGACCTCTCTGTGACGTCACAGAGGTGGCTGCCCTGAGAGGGACCTCTCTGTGACGTTACAGATGTGGCTGCCCTGAGAGGGAACTCTCTGTGACGTCACAGATGTGGCTCAACAAGGACTCAGGCCTCTGTGACATCACAGAAAGACAGCTGCAATATTGCCCTGACAGTGACATCACAGAGGTGTCTGCTTTGGGACTGAGCTCTCTCTAACGTCACAGAGGTGGCTGCCCTGGGACTGAATTGTCTGTGACGTCACGAATGTGACTGCCCTGAGACTGAACTCTGTGTGATGTCAGAGAGGTGGCTGCCCTGGGACGGACCTCTCTGTGACGTCACAGAGGTGGCTGCCCTGGGACGGACCTCTCTGCGACGTCACAGAGGTGGCTCAACCAGGACTCAGGCCTCTGTGACATCACAGAAAGACAGCTACAATATTGCCCTGACTGTGACATCACAGAGGTGTCTCCCTTGGGACTGAGCTCTCTGTGACGTCACAGAGGTGGCTGCCCTGGGACTGACGTCTCTGTGACATCACAGATGTGGCTGACCTGGGACTGAGCTCTCTGTGACGTCACAGAGGTGGCTGCTTTGGGACTGAAATCTCTGTGACGTCACGAATGTGCCTGCCCTGAGACTGACCTCTCTGTGAGGTCACGGAGGTGGCTGCCCTGGGACGGACCTCTCTGTGACGTCACAGATGTGGCTCTAAGAACACTCAGGCCTCTGTGACATCACAGAAAGACAGCTGCAATATTGCCCTGACAGTGACATCACAGAAGTGTCTGCCTTGGGACTGAGCTCTCTGTGACGTCACAGAGGAGGCTACCCTGGAACTGAATTCTCTGTGACATCACAGAGTTGGCTGCCTTGGGACGGACCTATCTGTGATGTCACAGAGGTGGCTGCCCGGGGACGGACCTCTCTGTGACGTCACAGAGGTGGCTCAACCAGGACTCAGGCCTCTGCGACATCACAGAAAGACAGCTACAATATTGCCCTGACTGTGACATCACAGAGGTGTCTCCCTTGGGACTGAGCTCTCTGTGACGTCAAAGAGGTGGCTGCCCTGGGACTGAATTCTCTGTGACGTCACGGAGGTGACTCCACAAGGACTCAGGCCTCTGTGATATCACAGCAAGACAGCTGCAAAATTGCCCTGCCTGTGACATCACAGAGGTGGCTCCTCTGGGACGGAATTCTCTGTGACGTCACAGAGGTGGCTGCCCTGGGACGGAATTCTCTGTGACATCACAGAGGTGGCTTCCCTGGGACGGAATTCTCTGTGACGTCACGGAGGCGGCTGCCCTGGGACTGACCTCTCTGTGATGTCACAGATGTGGCTGCCATGGGACGGACCTCTCTATGACGTCACAGAAGTGGCTGCACCAGGATTCAGGCCTCTGTGACGTCACAGAAAGACAGCTGCAATATTGCCCTGACAGTGACATCATAGAGGTGTCTGACTTGGGACTGAGCTCTCTGTGACGTCACAGAGGTGGCTCCTCCTAGACTCAGGCCTCTGCGACCTAACAGAAAGAGAGCTGCAATATTGCCCTGACTGTGACATCACAGTGGTGGCGGCCCTGGGACTGATCTCTCTGTGACGTCACAGATGTGGCTGCCCTGGGACGGACCTCTCTGTGACGTCACAGAGGTGGCTCCACCAGGACTGAGGCCTATGTGACATAACAGAAATACAGCTGCAATATTGCCCTGACAGTGACATCACAAAGCTGTCTGCCTTGGGACTGACCGCTCTGTTACGCCACAGAGGTGGCTGCCCAGGGACGGAATTCTCTGTGACATCACGGAGGTGGCTGCCCGAGGACTGACCTCTCTGTGACGTCACAGAGGTGGCTGCTCTGGGACGGAATTCTCTGTGACGTCACAGAGGTGACTCCACTAGGACTCAGGCCTCTGTGATATCACAGCAAGACAGCTGCAAAGTTATCCTGCCTGTGACATCACAGAGGTAGCTGCCCTGGGACGGAATTCTCTGTGATATCACAGAGGTGGCTCCACCAGGATTCAGCCCTCTGTGACATCACAGCTAGACAGCTGCGATATTGCCCTGACTGTGACGTCACAGAGGTAGCTATCCAGGGACTGACCTCTCTGTGACGTCACAGAGGCTGCTGCCCTGGGACTAAACCCTCTGTGACGTCACAGAAGTGGCAGACCTGGGACGGACCTCTTTGTGACGTCACAGAAGTGGCTGCCCTGGGACTGACCTCTCTGCGACGTCACAGAGGTGCCTCCACCAGGACTCAGGCCTATGTGACATCACAGAAAGACAGCTGCAATATTGCCCTGACAGTGATATCATAGAGGTGTCTGCCTTGAAACTTAGCTCTCTCTGACGTCACGAAAGTTCCTGCCCTGAGACTGACCTCCCTGTGACGTCACGGAGGTGGCTGCCCTGGGACTGACCTCTCTGTGACGTCACAGAGGTGGCTCAACCAGTACTCAGGCCTCTGTGACATCACAGCAATACTGCTGCAATATTGCGCTGAATGTGACTTCACAGAGGTGGCTACCCTGGGAGGGGACTCTCTGTGATGTCACAGAGGTGGCTGCCGTGGGACGGACCTCTCTGTGACGTCCCAGAGGTGGATCTAACAACACTCAGGCCTCTGTGACATCACAGAAAGTCAGCTGCAATATTGCCCTGACAGTGACATCACGGAGGTGGCTTCCCTGGGACGGACCTCTCTGTGACGTCACAGAGGTGGCTGCCCTGGGACGGAACTCTCTGTGACGTCACAGTGGTGGCTCCACCAGTACTCAGGCCTCTGTGACATCACAGCAAGACAGCTGCAATATTGCTCTGAATGTGACTTCACAGAGGTGGCTGCCCTGGGACGGACCTCTCTGTGACGTCACAGTGGTGGCTGCCCTGGGAGGGACCTCTCTGTGACGTCACAGACGTGGCCACCCTGGGACGGACCTCTCGGTGACGTCACAGATGTGGCTGCTATGGGATGGACCTCTCCGTGACGTCACAGAGGTGGCTACCCTGGGACTGAATTCTCTGTGACGTCACGAATGTGCCTGCCCTGAGACTGAACTCTCTGTAATGTCACAGAGGTGGCTGCCGCGGGACGGACCTCTCTGTGACGTCACAGAGGTGGCTCAACCAGGACTCAGGCGTCTGTGACAGCACAGAAACACAGCTGTAATATTGCCCTGACCGTGACATCACAGAGGTGGCTGCCCTGGGACTGATCTCTCTGTGACGTCACAGAGGTGGCTGCCCTGGGACTGACCTCTCTGTGACGTCACGGAGGTGGCTGCCTTGGGACTGAACTCTCTGTGACGTCACAGAAATGGCTGCCCTGGGACGGAACAAAATTTGACGTCACAGAGGTGGCTGCCCTGGAACTGATCTCTCTGTCACGTCACAGAGGGGGCTGCTCTGGGATGGAACTCTCTGTGACGTCACGGGGTTGGCTGCCCTGGGAGTGAACTCTCTGTGACCTCACAGATGTGGCTACCCTGGGACTGAGCTCTCTGTGACGTCACAGAGGTGGCTGCCCTGGGACGGACCTCTCTTTGACCTCACAGAGGTGGCTGCCCTGGGACGGACCTCTGTGTGACGTCAAAGCGGTGGCTCCACAAGGAAACAGGCCTCTGCGACATCACAGAAAGACAGCTGCAATATTGGCCTGACAGTGACATCATAGAGGTGTCTGCCTTGGGACTGACCTCTCTGTGACATAACAGAGGTGGCTGCCCTTGGACTGACCTCTCTGTGACGTCACACACGTGGCTGCCCTGGGACGGACCTCTCTGTGACGTCACAGAGGTTGCTGCCCTGGGACAGACCTCTCTGTGACGTCACAGAGGTGGCTGCCCTGGGACGCACGACTGTGTGACGTCACAGAGGTGGCTCCACAAGGACTCAGGCCTCTGTGACGTCACAGAAACACAGCTGTAATATAGCCCTGACTGTGAAATCACAAAGGTGGCTGCTCTGGGATTGAGCTCCTTGTGACGTCACGAAGGTGGCTGCCCTGGGACTGAACTCTCTGTGATGTCACGGATGTGGCTGCCCTGGGACTGAACTCTCTGTGACGTCACAGATGTGGCTGCCCTGGCACTGAACTCTCTGTGATGTCACAGAGGTGGCGGCTCAGGGACTGACCTCTCTGTGACGTCACAGAGGTGGCTGTAGCAAGACTCAGGCCTCTGTGACGTTACAGAGAGACAGCTGCAATATTGCCCTGACTGTGACATCACAGAGGTGGCTGCCAAGGGACTGAACTTTCTGTAACGTCAGAGAGGTCGCTGCCCTGGGATGGACCTCTCTGTAACGTCACAGAGGTGTCTGCCCTTGGACGGAACTCTCTGTGACGTCACAGAGGTGGCTGCCCTTGGACGGACCTCTCTGTGACATCAGAGAGGTGGCTGACTGAGACTGACCTCGCTGTGACGTCACAGAGGTGGCTCCACCAGGACACAGGCCTCTGTGACGTCACCGAAAGATAGCTGCAATATTGCTCTGAATGTGACGTCACAGATGTGGCTGCCCTAGGACGGACCTTTCTGTGACGTCACAGAGGTGGCTGCCCGGGGACTGAACTCTCTGTGACGTCACAGAGATGGCTGCCATGGGTCGGACCTCTCTGTGACATCACAGAGGTGGCTGCCCTGGGACGGACCTCTCTGTGACGTCACAGAGGTGGCTGCCCTGGGACGGACCTCTCTGTGAGGTCACGGAGGTGGCTTCACAATAACTCATGCCTCTGTGACATCACTGAAAGACAGCTGCAATATTGCCCGGACAGTGACACGACAGAGGTGTCTGCCTTGGGACGGAGCTCTCTCTGACGTCATAGAGGTGGCTGCCCTGGGACTGAACTTTCTGTGATGTCAGAGAGGTCGCTGCCCTGAGACTGGCCTCCCTCTGACGTCACAGAGTTGGCTCCACCAGGACACAGGCCTCTGTGACATCAGAGAAAGTTAGCTGCAATATTGCTATGAATGTGAGGTCACAGATGTGGCTGCCCTAGGACCGACCTCTGTGACGTCACAGAGGTGGCTGCCCTGGGATGGACCTCTCTGTGACGTCACAGCGGTGGCTGCCCTGGAACGGACGTCTCTGTGAGGTCACAGAGGTGGCTGCCCTTGGACGGACCTCTCTGTGACGTCACAGAGGTGGCTGCCCTTGGACGGACCTCTCTGTGACATCAGAGAGTTCGCTGCCCTGGGATGGACCTCTCCGTGACGTCACAGAGGTGGCTGCCCTGGGACGGACCTCTCTGTGACGTCACAGAGGTGGCTGCCCTGGGACTGACCTCTCTGTGACGTCACAGAGGTGGCTGCCTTGGGACGGACCTCTCTGTGACGTCACAGAGGTGGCTCCACAAGGACTCAGGCCTCTGTGACATCACAGAAAGATAGCTGCAATATTGCTATGAATGTGGGGTCACAGAGGTGGCTGCCCTGGGACTGACCTCTCTGTGACGTCAGAGAGGTGGCTGACTGAGACTGACCTTGCTGTGACGTCACAGAGGTGGCTCCACCAGGACACAGGCCTCTGTGACATCACAGAAAGACAGCGGCAATATTGCCCTGACAGTGACATCAAAGAGGTGTCTGCCTTGGGACTGAGCTCTCTCTGAGGTCACAGAGATGGCTGCCCTAAGACTGACCTCTCTGTGACATCACAGAGGTGACAGCAATGGGACGGAACTCTCTTTGACGTCACAGATGTGGCTGCCCTGTGTCTGACCACTATGTGACGTCACAGAGGTGGCTGCGCTGGGATGGAACTCTCTGTGACGTCACGGAGGTGGCTGCCCTGGGACTGACCTCTCTGTGACGTCACAGAGGTGGCGGCTCAGGGACTGACCTCTCTGTGACTTCTTTCTTTCTTCCTTTCTTCCTTTCTTTTTTTCTTTCCTTTTTTCCTTCATTCATCCTTTCTTTCTTTCTTTCTTTCTTTCTTTCTTTCTTTCTTTCTTTCTTTCTTTCTTTCTTTCTTTCTTTTCTTTCTGTCTTTCTTTCTATCTTTCTCTCTTTCTATCTTTCTCTCTTTCTATCTTTCTATCTTTCTTTCCTTCTATCTATCTTTCTTTTTCCTCCTTTCTTTCATTCTTTCTTTCTTTCTTTCTTTCTTTATTAATTTATTTATTCATTTTTCTCATTCTAGCTTTCCATTCATGCACTCTCACAATCTCCTAAGTACTCACCATGCTGACAAAAAATTCACCACAGCCCTTACGCCCTACCAGCCTCACAACCTTTTCCAGCCCTCTACCACACATGCACAGCTAAGCCTCCTTCTGCCCACTTAGGGCCACTGCCTGCAGCACTCGCTCACACACCAGCCTGCCTCCAACCTCAGACCCGTCTCCACATCTCACAACTTCCCTCACACCTCATGTCCACTCACACAACCTGCAGCATCCAGGCCGGCAACGTGGCACACGCACAGCCCCAGCCTTCTGCTCTCTGCCACAGCACAGCACTCACTGCCCCACACTTGCCATCTCTCACACCACACAAGTGCACCTTCCATCTTCCCCTCTCTGCGACACCTCCGAAGTGACAGGCCCTGGGCCCGCCCTGTCTCTGACGTCACACACATGGCTCCATCAGGACTCAGCCCTCTCTGACACCACACAAGTGCAAATCAAATCTTCCCCTCTCTATGACACCACAGACGGAAACAGGCCCAGCCTTCTCTCCCTGCCAACGTTCCATGCAAACCTTCCAGAGCAGCCTCCAGTCTGTGACAGGGACAGCCCTAGCCTTCTTCCCTCACGCACAGCACAGCACTCAACTTCCAATCTTGCCCTGTCTGTCACACCACAGACGGAAACAGGCCCTGCCTTCTCTCCCTGCCAATGCTCCATGACAAGCATCCCCAGCAGCCTCCACTCAAGCCAACTGACTGCCCACACACCCTCCCCAGCCTGGCCTGAGCTGGATTCCTCTGCACACAGCTCCTGCTAGGGCTCCTTGACACCTCCACTCTGCCATACCCAAGTGTCACAGATACTTACAAACCTCTGCCCAGACAGGAGACCAGCACTTGATACAAGAAAACCATTTCACTGGCACACACAAAACATCTCAGCCTACAAGCAATGGGTTTTCCTCTTGTAGACTTCTGCTAAAGAGGACCTTTTTTTTTTGGCTCTGCTGCCATTCCTCCTTCCTTTTTCTTTCTCCCTTTCTTTCTTTTTTTCTTCGTTTCTTTCTTTCTTTCTTTCTTTCTTTCTCACTTTCTCGCTTTCTTGCTTTCTTTCTTTCTCTTTCCCTCTCTCTTTCTTTCTTTCTCTCTTTTTCTCTCTTTCTCTCTTTCTTTCTTCTTCTTCTCTCTCTCTCTCTCTCTCTCATACTCTCCATTCCTTTTCTGTGAAGCCACAGATGGGCAGCTCCAACCTTCCCCTGACTGGGAAAACACAGCAGTTTCTGCCCCAGGTCTGAGCTGTCTCTCACACCACAGCTATGCAGATCCAGTCTTTCCCTCTCTGGGATGTCACACAGCTGCCTGACCCATGGCTGACCTCTTGGTGACCCTACAGCAGTGCACCTCTGAGCTTACCCTCTCTGTGACAACAGAGCCATGCCTGGCAGATGGTTGGCTCAAAGTACGTATTCAGAGCTGCTGCTCCAAATTGCACCATTTCTAAGGCTCTATTTCCTAGACAGCAGGATTTGACTCAAATGCTTCTTATGGCTGTGGTAAATTCCTATAGTTCTGCAATTCTGCACATGGGATCTGTTTCACAGGATTTCTTCTTTCTTCCTTGAAAAAGGGCAGATGTAAGCCTAAAAGGTTTCTTGCTTGTGAGAAATGACTGCTCTCTTTAAAATTTTAAAGGTTTATTAAACCTCAACAAATACCACAAAGGACTGAATAAGAAAAAAAGGACAACGCTGGGAGCATGGCCGACTGCCAGAGATTAATCCACAAAATGGTTGCTCAGCCTTTTATACTCCTGATGTTGCATCAGCCTATCCTGGCTCCTCCCAAAGTCTGTCAGTCAACTTTTCTTTGCCGTCCATTGGTGGAGACCTTCTTGCAACTTGATCAGAGGTCTGGTGTTCCCCATTCCTAACTGCCCCATGCAAGGGGCACATGTGCACACCCTCCCTCCACAAGACCCTGACAACCAAGGCTGTCCAGTGGCAACAATATGGGAGCAGAAAGGGGGCTATGGGGAGAACAAACGGTGTCCAAACAACAAACTACAATAACATAACCATACATCTACAAAACTTCTCTTAACATACACACAATATTTGTGATTAATAAAATTTCCTGCTTGTTCTCATTCAGAAGGAGTTAGCTGTTAATGTCGTGGTTGCCGGTTATCAACCATTATTAAATGTTAATTCCCCAGTTGTTCCTCTTTACCCTAGTCTGTGTTTGCCAGTTCCATGTTTGTATCCCCATGTATCCAGAATTCTCACCATCAGAAGTTACATTTGTTGCGCCCCACCTGCTGCTCCCAGAAATGCTTGTGCATGGACTGTATGCAAATAAGGGGCATTTGGCCTAAATCTGACTCCCAAAACCATGAACCAGCATGTGATAAAAGAGTAAGAACAGCAACATCAATCTGAGAAAACTTCAAGGAAGCATACACCAACTAGAACTGAGTTTGGCCATGTCACCCTAACTTAACAGTACTCAGTCAGAGGGACACCCCTAGAACAATAAGCCCACTTTGTCTTCTGGAGCTCCCATGAGAACAGAAACCCCAGCTGTGCCTGTGTTCTTTTGGGCAAAGCAGCCTTTCTCCTCCTGTGTGCCACTGCTGGGCGCAGCGGCGGTGTGTGCGTGACCTGTCAGGCCCCCACCCTGAGCTGATCATTAATAAAGGCATTAAAAGGAAAAAAAACCTCCAGCCCTTTTTCTTCAATATTCATCCATTAATTGCAAGATCAAATCATCATATTACCCATCTATAACAGTGCTGTTTAAAAATATTAATGAAAAGTAAAATTTCTGGTTTAGAAAAAACACATAAGGAGAAAAATTGTGGTTTACAGATCTTTTGCAATTCCTAGTGTGCAAAAGGTTGTAGTGTTGAAGACTCCAAATAGGGCTTAAGAATTCAGTGACATCTAAGAGCGGATTTTTTTTCTGTGCTCTGTTTCGTGATATATTGACCGCTCCTCTAGGCAGCAGAAAAGTCTTGCTGACTCCATACAAGATTTCTCACTAGCACAGACCTTAAAGAACAAAAATTAGGCCTATGTGAAAACACCTGCATGTTTCTTAGGTGTTTATTATTCTCATCTTCAAGAGTGGTCCTGCATGCCCTGAGATGATTTTTGTCCTCCATTTGATGGGAACTGGTTTCTGAGAGTGCACAAACCCTCCAGGGAGGAGTAGAACTGCTCTCTTGGGCTCAGGACTCAGTCCCATGATTCGCCCTCCCATGACAGCACCTGTCCCAAGGGCACATCTAGCACTGCTTGTGTTCCCAGAGCCCCCAGAACTGTCAGCAGGAAGCAAAGGACAGCCCTGGTTTTCCCCCAGAGACCACCTAAGCAGCTGATGCTCCACCGGCAGCTCCAGCTTGTAGACGCAGTCCCTGAGGCTGTGCTGCCTTTTGGCCATTGCCTTTGCTGTGCAAGGGAAGAACCGCACTGACCTTTACAGAAACTGCATTCAGGTCATAGCATTTTCTGGTTCAAGGGCAATTTTAAAACAAAAAGAGAGAAAGAAATATCATTCCAAATTCAAAGAATGAATGAAAAATCCAGGGCCTCAAAGGTATTGAGCCACTTAATTCCCATAATCTTTTATTACAGGCTAAAGTCTCCCCCCCCCCAGATTCTCAGATGCCAGATACCATTTTCCCAGGCTGTCAGAAAAGTTTGGAAAATTAAGAAAAAACTGTCAGAAGCTGGATGGTCCTCTGTTTTTTGTTCACAGACTGAGTAGAAAGAAATCCTTTTTCAAGAACCTGAGCTCCTTAAATGCATAGGTAGAAAAGCGAAGAATATTGCTCTTTGGAGATGGCACTGTTTTGCCATGGAGTTGGTTCTATGACAGGCAGTGGCAATGATCCATCTGTGATGGGCAGACTTGCACTAATGCACAAAGATGCTCTCCATTAAGCATCAAGTCTCAACACCCAGGCTGGAGAATCAGGAGGCTATTAAACAAATATTTTTCATCTTAAACTGCCTTAGAATGTTGCAATAGTTAATCCCTTCCAATGGTTACAGTAAAATCTGGGTTCCAGAAAGGTACTTTTTTCCAGAACAAAAAGCTACAAAAGCACACAAAGCTGTGAAGTCAGAGGTGCCTCTGACTGTGGATCTCCCTAGATCCCCTTTGCGAGGAGGCTCTGTGAGCAGCATCAGCTGTCCTGAGGGCCCAGCTCCTTCCGCAGGTGTGTGTGCCCCAGAGACATGGCCCACAGGCTGCCTGGAACCTGTACAACAACAAAAGCTTTTTACAAGCTGTCCTGGTTTTGCATTAATTTGGGTTTTTTTGGTATGGAAGGAAAGGACCCAGTTATGGATCAAATTCCCTGTTAGGAACTTGGCAGTTTCCTTTGGACCTGACAAAAACTCAATCAGTGGCTAATTTTGAATATTGACACATTATTAAACCAGTTAAAGGGTTGGTTATACCTTCGTGAACACACATTTTGGGGTAAGAACCCCAGGAGTCACCCTCTTTTCTTTTTTGGTCTGAGTACAGGTAACAGTTGGCCCAACCCCTGGTGCGGCTGGGCCAGGCCGGGCCCCTTCACAGAAAACCAACTGTGATAGAATAAGCTTCGTTTATTAAAGGAGTCTTTGTTCATCAAAAAAAGAAATAAAAAAAAGGAATATTTGTGGGACTAACAGAACATTGTAGAATAAGAGATACAAAGTTAGCAATAGATTTGTGTAATACAAAGTCAGCAGTAGATTTGTGCAATCAAACCAGAAATATATGTAAAAAGTAACAAACCACAAAATCCTAAGACTAAATTGCCAAACATTTATGCATAGCTGCATTGTTAAGAGCTAGCTTCTGTAACCATATATAGAAAAAGTTGTTGCGGTGCCAGTGAAGACACCGAGGAAGAAGATAGGAGCCTTCCTCAGGAGACCACCCAAAGGCAGAAGAGGACCCCCTCAGCCACACGCTGCGCAGATGCAGAGTACAGCGGAAGAGTGACGAATACAGGAGAACGAAAGCTGATAAAAGGACTGGGATAGAGGGGAGGTGTGTGGGCCTTGTGGAGAAGAGCTCCCAGGTCACAGCCAGCGCTGTGTTTCGCTCGCTACTGCTTGCTGTAATTAATAAAATTTATTAATTGGCAAAGGCTGTATTGGATTATTTGCCTAAATTTATAACACCAACTGAGCCCCATCCCAGCAGGGCCAGGCCTGGCCTTTGTTTCAGCACTGGCTGAGCCAGGCTTCCCCCTCAGTGCAGCTGGGCTGGGGAGCAGAGGCTGTGGGACCCCAGCTTAGGCTGGGCCAGGCTGTGGTGGCTCCCAGGCAAGGGGAGGGAAGGACATCAACCCCACCCCACCCCAGCACGGTCACCGCAAGAGATCATACGGCTGAGGCCAGAGGTGGCCCTGCAGCCCATGCTGAGAGTGGCCCACAGCTGGAATTGAATGCACCAGAGGGCCAGAGAGCAGCTATGCAGACAGAGTGGCCACTACCATTCTCGCTGGGCCCCTTGACATCCTAGCACAGCCCCCCCAGCACAGCCTACAATCCATCACAGGGACTGTTTTGGCCCCTGCCTGGAAGGGACCACATAACTCTCTGCAGGCCCTGGGTGAAGAGATATTAACTCTTCCAGGGCACAGATGAGACCTGCAGACCTCAATCCTCTCCCAAATGAGAGAAAAGGACAAAGTGAAGACATGTAAAAGACAACATAGAGACACCAAAGTCAGTAAGAATGAGTCAAATCCCAGATGGGATTATGAGAAAATACCTTCTTTTTAGGCTGAAATTCTCTTGTAAGCCATAGTAATGGACTATAATATACCTGAATATCTCCTTCAAATCATAGAAAAAAAGTATGGAAAGATAGAATATTCAAATTGTAGATCTAAGCAAAAGCATCCATACTAAATTAATTGATGTTAAAGTAGCTGGGATTCCATAAAAATGTTAAACAGAAATAATTGTGATAAAGACTCTTTGTCCCGAAAGAAGATGAAGAGAGCCTCTGTAGCCTCTGTTCCCCGAAATGAAGATGATCTTGAAGCTAGATGAAGAAAACCTTTGTTTTTGAACATCTCATCCTTACAATAATGCCACATAAGTTAACATAGCCCAAAAACACAACTGTAAGAAAAGTCGTAAAAAAAAAACCCTGACGAATACAGATTCCTGGGCAGCTACTATTCATAGAAATTGAAGCCACAAAAAACTATTTTTCTTGTAGAAAATTCTCCATAGCATAACAAAAGATACTCCTCTCCCTAAGTAAACCTAAAAAAAGACTATTCTAGAAGTAGAAAACTGACAAAAAAACCTAAGTGCAAGTTCTGTACATTGTCAGTAGGAAAAGGAAGAAAGGGGGGGGGGAGGAGAAGTGTTTTAAAGTTTTATTCTGATTCCTATTATTCTTTTAGTCCTATTAGTAAAGTTTTTCTTTACACTCTTTAAAGTTTAAGCCTACTTTGCTCGTCTCCTAATCCTATCTCACAACAAAAAATAAACTCACCACATAAATTAGTGCATTAGCCAGAAAATCTCAAACTGGCGAATCAAAACCACTACACAAGCCCACAAAAACTTTTAAATCATCACTTAAATTAAGTATGTTGAAGGAAACGCCATCTGTAACACACCGTACAGCACGGTTTTAAAATAGTTTCCCACGGGATGTTTGAAGATGCTTCAACAGGTCTCCATCAGCCTTTTTCCTCTGAGCCCAGTTCAGACCTGCCCCCCAGCCTGCCAGGCTCCTCAGGGCCATGGCCGGGTCGGGTTCCTCCCCTTGGAATCCCCTGTGGACATGGCACCTGCTTAGCCACTGCACTGGGGCCGCCCAGCACAGCCCTCGTAGCTGCTTCTGGCCCTCAAAGCATCTGCGCTCTTCACACAGCCTGGCAATCCCTGGGGATGCTCCAGGAAAGCGCCCATCAGGCATTGCTGCAGCACTGGGAATCGCTGTGTTCTCTCAATGGAGAGGTCACTGCTGTGCCCAGCTCTGCTCCAAGGCAGCACGGCTGCTCCTCCTGCACAGCGGCCCTGCAGCTCCTGCGGCACCACTGCGGCCACAGGCAGCTGCTCCTGGTTCCCACAGCCCACCAGGGCTGCCCTTCCTGCGCTGGGGCTGTGCCAGCGCTCCAGGCTCTGAGAGGGGCTTGAAACCGCTTTGCTCAGGTTGAAAAGCCCCAGGAGCCCATTCTGGTCCTCCTTATGTGCCTTCTGAGGGACTCCAACCCTGCAGGAATCCTCTGGTTCAGGACAAAACGCTGCCAAAAAAGAGGGACTCTGAACACTCACCTCAGGCTCCTCCCTGCCCTAAAGATCCCGGGAGCTGCCCTGGTGATGCAGGTGGGGGTTTGGGACCATCTGGACTTGGGAAGCTCCAAGCACTCTCACAGGCCCTAGTGCCGATGTTTGGCCCGGGCTCTCTTGCTGTTCCTGACTCCCACAGAGTCCCAGGGTGACCGGGCTCCCCCCACCTGGCACTGCAGGGCCCTGAGACCATGGTCAACAAAGGGTCAGTGTCCATTCCTGGCCCCTTGCCAGGGGCTCCTACCATTCCTCACCCCCAGCACAACCTGCAGCTCCCACCAGAGTTCCCCCAAGGCAGGCACTGGGGGTTCCGCCATGAGGCACAGATTCCTCTCACAGGGATGGAAAAGAGACTGATCCATGTGGATTCCTCTGCAGACATCTCAGTGAAGATCACCCTGGCCACCTCCTGAGCCACAGACAAGTTTCAGACACAGAACTCTATCCAGAGCTGCTGGGG
>JAGMWU010000395.1:17620-28073 GCA_018697195.1 Certhia americana | reverse complement strand
GGATCAGGTATTTCCTGGGGAAATGATCATTCCCAAGGTGGGATCAGCAGCTCCATGGGGATTCCCACATCGGATCCCATTCCCACATCAGACCCAACACGGACACTCCAGGTCACTAATCCTTGGTGTCCTCCACCCGCACATTCCCTGTTCCCATAATGGGATCCAGGAAATCTGTTGGATCAGGTGGAAGGAGGGTCAGACTCTCAAATAAAACGGTTTAATTCCTGGAAATCTCCTGGAAGAGAAAAGGAATTCAGCCCTGGGCTGGCTTTGGCTGTTGGGAGGTTTTGTGTCCTCAAATCTCCAGGAATTCCAGGTCTTTCCTTTCCAGGGATTGGGATTGAGCAGATCCCAGGTCTTGGAACTTTAAAAATTCGATAAAATTTTTTTTAAAAATTCAGATGTCGCCAGAGCGAGCAGAATTTCCTGCTGACTGGAATTTCCACCTGCATCCCTGGAGGTGACAGGGACGAGTCCTGTCCACTCTTGATCCTCATATCCTGGCTGGAAAAAAAGCCCAAATTCCCTCATTTTCCCCATCCCTGGAAATCCTCAAGGCCAGGCTGGATGAGGCTTGGAGCAACCTGGGAGAGTGGAATGTTTCCCTTTGGAATTCCATGATCCTGAAGGCCCTTTCCAACCCCAACCATTCCATGATTCCGCGAGTGTTTTCCCAGATCTCGGCTGCGTTCCTCAGGGAAGATCCACAGCTGGGAAGGAGCTCCAGAGGTTTCCTGGTGGAACCTCCCAGTCCAGGTTTTATCCCACGAAATCTTATTTAAATATTTCTGGATCAGCTCAGCTCATCCGGTCGGCAAAAGGAATTCAGAAGTGGGGAAGCTTTTGTTGGAATTCACACCCGGAGCTTCCCTTAAAATTTAGGATTTAGGAGCCAGAGCATCTCCAGGTTTGGCTGGAGATGCTGGAGGCCACTCCCAATCCATTCCTCACATCCATGGGGACGTTCCATCCCACCCGTGCGGGTCAGGGATGCCTCAGCCCTTGGAATCCACGGGGAATTTGTGTTGCCGAGCTCCTGGATCCCTCCGGAATCGCTCCGCAATTCCACAGCGCGGAGGGATTTGTTCCAATTATCACTCGGATCTGGCTCGGGAACCAAAGCTTTGTCCTGGTGGTCAGCAGAGCCTTTCCAGTGGGATTTTCCAGCGTTTCCCTGGGATTTTCCACGCTTGTCTTAAAACGGTGTCTTTTCTCCGGAGCGCGACCTGACAGCCGTGAAATCTCGGAGCGGGAATGTCGGCCGGATTTGGTGTCGGGTCGCTGGGATTTTCCACGCTGTTGGGAAGAGTCTGAGGTGGTTGGCTTGAAATCCTTGGAGAAGGTGTCAGGCAGGGGAAAAGAAGCCTTTTTCCATGGAAAACTCGGCTCTGCCACTGCTTCTCCAAGGAGGAATTCCAAGTGGAAGCTTGAAGGACGAGGGAGTGGATTTTTCACCATCAGGAGCATTTTCCTTGGAGCAAAACGCAGGAATCTGGGAATGTGAGGGTTCTTCACCCTGATCCCACCTGCTGGGAAATTGTGCCCAAGTCATTCCTCAGAATTCCCACTTTTTTTTTGCGCATCCCGGTTCCGAAGACACTGGGCTGTCGGAGATAAAACGCAGCCTTTAAATCTTCCTGGATTTAGATATTCCTGGATTTAAATCTTCCTGGATTTAGATATTACTGGATTTAAATATTCCTGGATTTAGATATTTCTGAATTTAAATCTTCCTGGATTTAATTCTTCCTGGATTTAAAACTTCCTGGATTTAAATCTTCCTGGATTTAAAACTTCCTGCATTTAAATCTTTCTGGATTAAGTGTGGCTGAGCTGGAATATCCAAGGGGGGGATTCTCTGACAAATCCAATCCCTGGAATGGACCCGCAGGATCTCTCTGGGATCAATAACTCCCCCTCTCCTTACAGCCAGCAGCCGATTCCTGGCTCCAAAAGATCCAAAAAAAAAATAAAAAAAGAAATTTAATTCCACAGATTTTTGGGATAAAAGACGCCTCAAAGCTCTGAAATACCCGATTTGAGCATCCCAGGGTTTTTCCTTGGAATTCTCCGAGTTTATTTCCTTTCCTGGACGGCACCGGGAAGGACCTGCCGTGCCCGGGTTCGGAAAACAGGTGGATCCATGACATAAAATCTCCACAGCATCTGCTGCTCCAGGGTTTTCCAGGTCCCTGCAGGGATTCCCAGCCTTCCTCCACGACGAGCAGGAAGAGAAACCGAGGAGACTCCGGAAAACCGCGCGGGAGGATCCTCAAGGACTTCCTTCCCAATGTCTGCAGCCAGCAGGAGCTCAAGGCTTGGAATTCCCGGCCTTTCCTCACCCAAATGTTGGATTTTCCCAGCTGGATGGCATCTCCTGGTGTGAGGAGCCAGGAGTGACTTGGGAGAGCTGGGAATGTTCACCTGGAGAAGGGAAGGATCCAGGGAGAGCTCAGAGCCCCTTCCAATGCTCCAGGAGAGCTGGAGAGGGAATTTGGGATTTGGGATGGAGGGATGGGACACAGGGAATGGCTTCCCACTGCCAGAGGGTGGGGAAAGTGGGATTTAGGAAGGAATTCTTCCCTGGGAGGGTGGTGTGGGGCTGGAATGGAATTCCCAGAGAAACTGAGGCTGCCCCTGGATCCCTGGAATTATCCCAGGCCAGGCTGGAGCAATCAGGGATAGGGATTTTCCCTTCCATCCCAAACCATAGGTTTGAGAACTCGGTGAAGTTTTTCCATGGATTTTCCATGAAATTCCCATGGTTTGATAAAGGTTTTTGCTCCCCTCCCAGAGCAAAAAAAACCAACCAAAAAAAAAACAAAAGGAATTTTTTTAAACCTGGAATTGTTGGATTTTATTTGCTGCCTGTGGGGACAAATCCCTGTTTTTTCCAGGTCCATCCCCCTGGGACAACTTCTCCTATCCCAAGTTCCATCCAGCCTGGCCTTGGACATCTCCAGGGATCCAGGGGCAGCCACTGTTTTTCTGGGAATTGCATTCCGGTGTTTGCTTGCTTTGCTTTTTCCCATTTTCACCTCTGTTGGAATCCAAGGATTCCTGTGCTCAGGGCACGGAATTTTCTCCTCTTTCCACCCTTTCGGAATCCACGGCAAGGAGCCGGATCCATCATCCCAGCTGAGTTGTCCTGGAGATTTTTTTTTCATTTAAGGATCACCTGGAAATTCCCCGGCTTCAGCCTTTTCCCCTGGTTCCATGAGATCCCAAAATTTCCCAAATTGTGAGGCAGGATGTTGGGAAGGATCCCAAATTTCATCTTCCAATGTTTTTTTGGGGTGTTTTATCCCTGTTTTTGGTTTATTCCCACCCATTTCCCGGCAAAAATCCAGCTCTGGGTGATGTTGGATGTCCCCATTCATGGCAAAGGGGTCGGAATTCCATATTTTTTGAGGCCTCTTCCAATGGTTTGGGTTATTCCCAGCCTGGCCTTGGACACTTCCAGGGATGGGACATTGCCGGAGTGTGACGGAATTCTTTGGTAGGATCTCCCAGCATTCCCAAATTTATCCAAACATTTCATTTCCCCCCCTCAACGGGAGATTTTCCTGCTCCAAAATTCCTTCAGCTTCAACTTCCTTTCCCCTTTCCCAGCTCCAACAGTGCCGGCTCTCATTCCATTCATCCAGCTGAGTTTTCCATGGAATTTCCATGGAATTCCGAGATCCTTGAATCCATTTTCCAGGCTGTTTTCCTTAATTCCATTCCTCGAGATCCTGAAGCTCCTGAGGATGGAACCATCCACGGAAATATTTGGGGATAACCAGCGGAAAACGCATTCCCAAATAATCCAAACAAGCTTGGACTCCCCTTCCTCATTCCATCCTTAAATATTTTTCCAGGGAAAAAAAACTCTCCTGGCTCCCAGCTGGGGTGGAAATCAGGAGCTGAAGCTTTTTAATATCCTTTCCTTGAATTCCCCTCTCCGGATTAGGCGGATATTTGCCTAATTCCTCCGAGCCGGCCCCGAAATTCCGGTTGCGTAATTCCAAAGAAAACCATCTTTGAAGTTTTATCGGGAGCGTAATTAAGAGTATGAAGGGCAGGGATTAAAGCCGAGGATTTGGAGCCGGGATTTCATTTCTATTCCTGGCTTTTGCCACGGAGCTGAGCTATTTCCGCCTGCTGACTTTCCCTGGTTTTCCCAAAAAAAGCTCGGGGAATGGTGCCACTTCCTGATCCAGGTGAGGAGGAGGGAAAAAAAAACCTGCTGGATTAATTAATTAAAAAAAAAAAAATGGAATTGGTGAGGTGGAAGCTTTGTTGGCCAGGATTTAGGGAAAATTGTTCAGGGAAAATCAATTTTATTGATATAAAAATATCTTGGTTAATGGGAAATCATTTTTCCCACTGGAAAATCACATTTGTTAATGGAAAATCATCTTTGTGAATGGAAAAATCAACTGTTTTAGTGGAAAGTCACCTTAATTATTGGAAAATTATCTTTATTAATGGAAAATCATCTTTGGTAATGGAAAATCGCACTTATTAGTGGAAAATAATCTTAATTATTGGAAAATTGCATTTATTAATGGAAAATCATCTTAATTAGAGGAAAACCACCTTAATTAATGGAAAATCATACTTAATGAAAAATCATCTTAATTATTGGAAAATCATCTTAATTATTGGAAAATCGCACTTGTTAATGGAAAATCATCTTGATTAATGGAAAATCACCTTAATTATTGGAAAATTACATTTATTAATGGAAAATCATCTTGATTAGAGGAAAATCACCTTTATTAATGGAAAAATCATACTTAATGAAAAATCATTTTAATAATTGGAAAATCACCTTAATTACTGGAAAATCACATTTATTAATGGAAAATCATCTTTGTTAATGGAAAATCGCACTCAATAATGAAAAATCACATTTATTAGTGGAAAATCACCTTTATTATTGGAAAACCATGCTAAATGAAAAATCATATTCATTATTGGAAGATCACCCTAATTATTGGAAAATCACATTTATTAATAGAAAATCAGCTTTATTCCTGGAAAATCACATTTTTCATTGGAAAACCCACACTCATTCATGGAAAATCACCTTTATTGATGGAAAAATCACCTTCCGAGTGTCACGGAAAGGCTTTGGATGTATCCCTCATCCCAACGATTTGATGGATAAAAAACTGGATCATCCGGCTGTTGAAGGTTCATTCCCAATGTTTGGCTCCTCCCAGGCCCATCCCGGTTCTTCTCCCGATCCAAATCCGTATCAAAAACCAGCCAGGCTGGAGCTCTGAGGAATCCTATGGATCGAGGGAAGGTTGGGAAGAAATTCCTGAAGCTCAGCAGTAGCCAGGGGATGGAGAAACCGTTGGATCCGGGAATGCTGGGAATGTGAGGAAGGGAAGTTGGGAATGCCTCGGAAAGTCCTGGGAAGATTTAATCCTTGTTTGACCACAACTGGACAACCTCGGGTCACTTTGGGTTATCCCAAAACCGCAGAAACTCGGGAGAATCCAGTGGGGAATCACCAGGACACTTCTCCAAAACCAAAGCCGGGTTTCCGAACCGGTTGGGATTTGGGTCGGAATCGGTTTTGCTTCCTGTGATCGGCTCCGAGCGATTTTATCCCTTGGGATTTCTGGGAATGCAATCCAGCGCCCGTAGCCCTCGGTGCCAATTTGGGAATCCGTTTGGATTTTTTCCAGGTTTTTCCCTGGTTGTTCCAGGCTGGCCAAGGGTGGGAATGCCTGGTAAGGTGGAGACTGCAGGAAAGACCTAAAACATGGAATAGTTTGGGTGGGAAGGAATGGGAAATTATCCCATTCCAACCCCTCTTCCATGGGCAGCGTTCCCACCAGGGTTCCACCATCCCAGCCTGGAATATTCCAGGGGTGGAGCATCCAGAAATTCTCCTGTGTTTCGCCACCCTCATCGTAAAATTCCTCCTTTAATCCAACTAATCCGTTAGTCAAGCAAAATCCAGAAGGATTTTGGCTTAAAAACCTTGGAAAAACAGCTGGCCAAGGGTAGGGGCCACGCTCCGTCGCATCCAGGATGGCTGGAATTTTGTTTAAATGTTAAGCAGGAATTAACTGGGAATTCTGCCCCGGGCTTTCCAGCTGATTCCAGAGGCTGCTCGTTAATGCTGGAGCCTCAGCCAGTGGTTTTTTAATGATTCCCAAAAACTCGGCTCATCCCGGAAAAGCGAGCGCGGCCGGCTCGGCCACGCCCGGGAATGCAGAACCACCGCTGATCCCTAAGGAGATTCCCAGCAGGCGGAATCTTCAGGATGGATTTGCTCATCCATCAACTCCACCGGTGCAGAAACCTCGTCGGAGAGGGATCGGAGGAGGCCGGGAATTCGTTTGGATGCAGGTAATTAGCGCTGCCAGGAAACGGAGAGGATGGATGGAAACCAAGCCCTGGCTCCGATGGATTGGGATGAACTCGGAAGCGACAACTCCGGAAAACTCCAAGAAAAACCCACCCATGGATGAGGGAAGTAGGAGCACGTGGAGCTTGATCCTGGCACTTGGAAGAGAAATCTGGGATCTGGAGGAGTGGGAATTCCCTCCTGGAGGGGTGAGGACCTTGCTCATGGCGGTGGGAGGAGCTGTGGGTGCATCCCACATTGGGAATTCCGTTGGGACTGACGATCCCGTTTTTGTCCGTGACCGGGATCCAGCGGAGTTTTTAGGCGGAATGCCCGACATTCCCGCCAAACTTTCCTCAGGGATGCTGCCGTGCGGGATGGGGGGTGGAGTGCTGGGAAGCAGATCCGTAGGGAAGGACCTTGAACAGCTCCTGGACTCTCCTGGAATCCTGGAATCACGGAATGGTTTGGGTTGGAAGGGTCCTGAGAGTCCATCCATTTCCTGGCCAGGAACGCTTCCCGCTATCCCGGGTTGTGCCAACCTGGCCTTGGACACTTCCAGGGATGGATCTGGGGAATCCATCTGGATTCCAGCATGGATTTGTGGATCTATCTGGATTCTGGCATGGATTTGGAAATCCGTCTGGATTCCAGCATGGATGTGGGGAATCCACCTGGATTCCAGCATGAATTTGGGGAATCCATCTGGATTCCGCCATGGATTTGGGGAATCTATCTGGATTCTGCCATGGATTTGTGGATCCATCTGCATTCTGCCATGAATTTAGGGCTCCATCTGGATTCCAGCACGGATGTGGGGAATCCACCTGGATTCTGGCATGGATGTGGGGAATCAGTCTGGATTCCGGCATGGATTTGGGGATCCATCTGGATTCTGGCATGGATTTGGTGAACCATCTGAATTCTGCCATGGATCTGTGAACTCAGCTGAATTCCACCATGGATTTGGGTACAGCACTGGGATCCAGCCTTTCTCTCAGGAATCCTGGAGGAGGAGGAGGAGGAGGAGGAGGAGGAGGAGGAGGAAATCCATTCACACGCACTGGCGAGGAAAAAGGGATTAAGCAATTCCACACCGCCATAATTCCAGAGCTAAATCCCATTAAAATCAGCTTTCACAGGAGCTTAGTTTTATTCCCTCCTTGCTCCACTAAAATTTTGCAGCTTTATCCTATTAGGAAGATTTGTTTCTTTTCCCTCTTTTTTTCCCCTCCCGAAACCAACATCGGATCCGAATTTTATTAACAGGAGAGATTTATCAAGGAAAAATCAGGAGATTTTAGCTGGGTTTATTTTGTTTTTTCTTTTGAATAAAGAAAATTATTTCTCCAGATGTTTTCTGATTATTTGCTCCGTGTTTTCCAAACGGGACTGATTCCAAGCACATTCCCACCAAATAGGGCTGTTAAGGCAAAAATAAACCTTTTCCAGTGCTCATTGGCAGTGGAGATGGATAATATTGGAAAAACGGGATCAATCCAAGATTCCTGGGAAGTGCTGGACGCTCTTGGCACGGATCCACAACCACTGGAAAAGCGTGGAGCCAAAACTATGGATCAAGAGCGGGTTTGATCCTACGGGAGAGGCTTGAAGTCCTCCTTGAATCCCACAAAATCCTGCTTGGATTCCCAAATCTGAATTCCCAAAGCCTTCGCTGAACCCCACCAAGTCCAGAAATCAGCTTGGGAATTCCATCCCACACTTCCCGTGTTTTTCCAAGCGTGGTGTCTCTTGGAGTTGGTTGTTGGCTTCTCCGTTTTCCGGGATCAAGAGCTCTGCAGGCTCAGATTTAGGGGAAAATGTGGCAAAAATGGGCTTTTTGGGGGAGGGAATTTTCCTCTTCCCATATTGGCTCCGACCATCCAAGGTGGCTGAAGGGTGGGATGAATCCGGGAGATGTTTGGGATCTGCTCAGATGTTTTTAGGGAAAACTTTGCCTTTGAAGGGTTGGACGCGACTCCAAGCTGGAGCAGATCCAGGACAGGTGGATCCCATCCTGACGGGATTGATCCCCATTAATCCTAGAGGAGAGGTTGATGGTAATTCCCCATTCCTGTTTTCCAGTTCGTCGCCTTCCGGAGTGTTCGAGAAGGAATACGACATTTATCGGGATTACAGCACGGAAGGACAACTCCTGCACTACAGGTAGCCGGAATTCCCTCTGGGATTGGAGCCGGGGTGGGGCAGTGAACATCACTGGTGTTTTATTCCCGCTTTTCCAAGCCTTTTCCTCATCTCTTCCCTTTGTGTGTTGCCTTCAAGTCCTTGTGGAATCCCAAAAGTGCTCAGTGATCCCCAAAAGTGATCGTTGAACCCCAAAAAGTCCTTCTTGATCCTCAAAATTCCTTCTTGAATCCCACCGAGTCCTTCTTGAATCCCAAATCCTCACTGAACACCCAAAATTCTCACTGAACCCCACCAAGTCCTTGCTGAGCCCCAAAAATCCTCGCTGAAACCCAAAACATCCTCAATGAATGCCAAAATTCCTTCTTGAATTCCAAATCCTCACTGAACACCCAAAATCCTCACTAAACCCCAAAATTCCTTCTTGAACCCAAAATCCTTAATGAACCCCCAAATTCCTTCTTGAACCCAAAATCCTTAATGAACCCCCAAATTCCTTCTTGAATCCCAAATCCTCACTGAACCCCAAAATCCTCACTGAACCCCAAAATTCCTTCTTGAACCCAAAATCCTTAATGAACCCCCAAATTCCTTCTTGAATCCCAAATCCTCACTGAACCCCAAAATCCTTAATGAACCCCAAAATCCTCACTGAACCCCAAAAGTTCTTCTTGAATCCCAAATCCTCACTGAACCCCAAAAGTCCGTGAACCCTAAATCCTCACTGATCACCCAAAATCCTCAATGAACCCCAAAATTCCTTCTTAAATCCCAAATCCTCACTAAACCCTTAAAGTCCTTGAACCCCAAATCCTCATGGAACACCCAAAATTCCTTCTTGAATCCCCCAAAAGTCTTTTTTGGACCCCTCCAAGTCCTTCTTAAATCCCCCAAATCCTCACTGAACCCCAAAAAGTCCCCGTTGGACCCCACCAGGTCCTTGTCAAACCCCAAAAATCCAAGACAAGGATAAGATCGGATTTTGGGGATTTATGGAGTCGCTGCCTACCTGAGAAACCCCAAATTCCTGGATTTTTTCTGGAGCTGGGGGTGAGTGGAGGCACCTCCAGCTCTTCCTTTGCTTTCCATGTTGGAAACAGAGACCAGGAAGAGCGGGATGCTCCTCATCCTTTTTCCTGGCACGTTTTCCAGCTGTTCCAAGCTGGTCTCCATCCCGATCCAAGACACGTGCGGGTGGAAAATCCCCCCACCGTCGGCACTGGCCGCGTTCCATCCCGGAATTCACCGCCGCCAAGTGACCTCCTGGGAAACCTCGGAATTAATTGCCACTCTGGGAAGAGAGGGAAAAAATTCCCAGGTTAATCCAGGAGGGAAAACTGGCAGGGCGATGGGAATCGGGTTTTTATCCTCGCCGGCCAAACGCTCTCCGTGAATCCATGGGCAATCTGTGGGTGAAACTCCTGGGAAGGAGCAAGATTTGGGAAGCGTGGAGCCGTTTGGTTGGAAAACAGGGATTGGGAAAACAGTGGGAGCCGAGCCAGAATCCGGGGGGGATTTGTCAGTGACAGGGATTTGGGAGAACACGGATTTGGGTTGGTGGCAATTAATTGAAATCTTGGGTGTCACCGCGCTCGTCAGCTGTCGGCATCGACGCTTCCTGCCTCTTCCCGATCCCATAAAAACCCAGGGAGCAGCTCCGGCTGCCCTTCCCCCAGCCGGGCCTCCAGCCAAGGAGCTAATTAGCAGCTTTGCTTAATTAGCTGTGAGTGGACGTCCGTCGGTTTAACCCCGTCAGCGCCACGGGGCTGGAATCGAAGCTGGTGAGGAATTCCTGTTGATGGGATTCATTGTGAGGAGAGGGGGGGAGGAAAAATTAATGGTGGAATCATGGAATGGTTTGGGTGGGGGATCAAAGGTCATCCTGTCCCACCCAATTCCAAGGGCAGGGATATATTCCGGAATATCCCAGGTTGGTCCAAGCCCTGTCCAAGC
>JAGMWU010000395.1:0-12620 GCA_018697195.1 Certhia americana | reverse complement strand
GAAAATGGCAGAGGGACACAGGATTGAGTCCCACCGCTCATCCACGGTTCTCTGGCAGATGGGAAATCACGGTGAGACCCAGAGCACAATTCCTGCCTTCCTCCATCCCCTCCGGATAGGAAAGGAGAAGCTGGAGAACTCCCGGATGTTGGGACAAAGTGTGGGATCAAGGTGGCTTTGACTGAGCAATCCCGTGGGATTCAGCTGGGGATCCTCATCCACGGAATCATCACCACCTCCAGGTGGATCGCCCCAGGAGCTGCAGGAACATCCTCAGGAGCACGGAAGGAGTTTTTCCACTTCCTTGGAACAATTCCTACGGGAGATTTTTCCAGCACAATGAAGATTAGCAGGTCTCATTTAAAGGATGGCGTCGTGCTCCGTCTGCCCGGAAGGCTTTTCCCGGGAAGCCCTGGAATCCCAAATCACAACATTCACCATCCCTGCCTTTAACCCTTTCCCTCCTCATTCCCTCTGGAGTTTTGGTTCCCGGAGCTCCTTCACGTCCTCATTCCATTGCGGGATTTGAGCTCTTTGCTGATCCAAAACCAATCTCCCCATGGGGAAATCCGCTCGTTTTGGGGAAAAATCCCAAATTTCGGCCATCATCCTACGGCTGCATTGTCCAATCAACGGATGGAAGGTCCGAGGCCGCTCCAGCCGGATTTTAGACCAAAATTCCTCAATATTTCAGGACTTTCTTCTCCCTTTCTCCTCCCGACAGCAGGGAAATCACCAAAGTTCTCCAAAGCTGTGGTGACTCCCTCCTCACAGGCCTTGGAGCTGGAGAAGGCTTTACAGCCTGGAATTACAGGAATTTACAGGAATGTCCCATCCATGAGCAGGGAGAATCCCGTTTTTTCCGTGGGTGTTTTTAGGAGAGCGGGACGGTGGCTGCTTCACCTGCACGGGATCCTCGGCTTGGCCTTCCTCAATTTCTCCAGGATCTCCACATCCGGGAATGTTTGAGGAGGTCTTCAGTCTTCTTCACCACTTCAAAGCAAGGAAATCGGGAATGTGAGGAGGGAATTGGGATTGGCTCCCAAAAATCCTGGCACCACCTTTTGGAGCTCCACGGAACCTCGTGTGGAGGCGCCGGAGGTGATTCCAGAGGTGGGGAGGTGTTTCCCGGGATTTAGGAGGTGGCCATGGTGATAGTGCCACCTCTGTTCCAGGAGACAGCCGTAAATTTCCAAAAATTTGTAGTTTTCCAGCTGTTTTTCCCGCCTCTTGGCTCTCCCAGGAGTTTTTGGATTCATCCTCCGTGGTTGGAGGTTCAGTGTCCAAATCCTGCCCTGGCCACGTTCAGCCCTTCTCCATCCGGATTTGTTGTCCTAGTGCCACGTGGATTCAGGGAATGGCCGTAATTTGGCAGAGGTGTGTAAATCCAGGCTGGAAACTCGGGAAGAGACTTGCAGGAGCTTCGGAGAAATCCGGGAAGGAGGTGAGGAACCAACACGTCGGATTTTAGCGCGGTGCCAACCCCGAGTTCACGAATGGGACCATTCCTGATTTTTGGAGGTCAATCCATTACCTGATTCCTTTGGAAGTGAGGGAGAGGAGCAGAACTGACACCAGAGATTCCCTGAGGAGCCATGAGGTAAAAATTCCATCTTTTGGAAAAAAAAGGGATGAGGGTTGATGGTTGCTCTTAGGGTGGGATAACTTCTGCCCAAACCCCATCCAGCCTGGCCTCGGACGCTTCCAGGATGGAGCAGCCACAGCTTTTCAGGGAATTCCATTCCAGCCCTTCACAGGGAAGAATTCCTTCCCAAAATCCCACCTAACCTAGCCATCTGGAATTGTGGAGCCATTCCCTGTGTCCCTTCAGGGATGAAGGATTCAGGCTGGAGACACCAAGAGGAGGAAAGGCGAAATCCGCTCGGAATAGACAAGAGCTTAAAAAAAAAATTTAAAAAAAAAAAAAAAATCACCATTTTTGGAACTCTTTGTCATTCTCCCGGAGCCAGCGGGAGCAGATTCCCTATTGATCAGTTATTTTGGGAAATGTCACTTCTGGTCTCTTTGTACTTCCCAGCTGATTTCTCCTAACGATAAAGGCTCTTCCGTGCTCCTTCCCCAGCATTCCCTCCTCCCTCTCCCATCTGGAACGATCTCCTCTTGTTTTCGGTGACATTTGGAATTCAGGAACGAGGATTTCTTTTTTTTTTTTTTTTTTTTTTGGGGGGGAAAACTGCTTTAATTTGGGATGACCAGCCCCAAACGTCTCCCGGGAATTTGTTGTGTTGGTCCTGTGCTTCCTCCTGGTGGGATTGATCCCGGAGGAGCTTCCTGGAGAACCCTCGGCCATCACAGATCTCCCAAACCAAGAGGAGAAAATCTGGGGTTTTTTGGGGGTTTTTTGGTTTTTTTTTTAATGGTATTTTTGATGGATATAATCCTTCGGGAATATTTTACTTGGAGAAGGGAATCATGTGCGGAGGAGCTTCCGGAGGTCATGGGCATCCATCAAACCAAGATTTTCAGTTTCAACATTCCCAGCACTCCAGAATTCCCCCAGGAAGAACAAACTGGATTTTTTTTTTTTTTTCCCTTCCTGGATATCCCATGGATTGTGTTGTATCCATCAAATCATCCTGGAAAAACGCCATCCTGGCGCTCTCCTTCTTCCCAAAAAATCCACTTTAGTGCCCAAATTTTGCAAATTTCACCTGGCTCATTCCATTTATTTCTTGGAATCAGCTTCAACCAATCAAAAGGCTTCCTAAAAAAATCAATTCCAAGGAGGAAGTGACACTTCCGGGCACCTAAAGATGGGAAAAGGGATTGGAAGTGTGGAAGAAAGGTTGGAGAGGCCACGGAGGGGTTGTGAGGACCCCAAATCCCCAAAAAACCTGAGAAAGAATGAGCCAGAATTTAAAATTTAATATTTTAAAATGTAGAACTTAAAACTCCACTCCGAGCCCTGGGATATTGACATACACGGAATTCCACGGAATTCCACGTTAAATTTTTGGGAACAGGTGAAGAGCAGCGAAACCTCGAGGAGGGAAGATTTTAGGATTTCACTCATTTAATTACAAATTATCATCAAATGCGAGGTTTTCCCAGGATTTCAGAGGCCGGATTCCTGTCCTGAGGATGTTTTTCCCAGCTGGGAAATTTCGGATGGATCACGGGAGGCTCCATGCTCTGCTGCTCACCTTTTTCCCTGGTTTTTTTTGTTTTTCATGGATTTTTTCCCGCTGCCGGAGCAGCACCAGGCACCGTTCCAGGCACAGGGAGGGATTTTTCCGCCGGCTCATCCCTGACCCCGGAATTCCCAGCGGGATGCGCTCGGAGCAGGCGGTGCCCAGCTGGGAGGGAAGGGAAGGGGGGGAGGGCCGGGCTGCTTCCCTCATTCCCATCCCAATCCAGCCCTTGGAAAAGGGAATTTTACACTCAGGTGGAAGGCGGAGGGAGAAGATGCTCCCAAATCCCACGGACAGGGGAGGAAGGTGAGGAAAAACGAGGGCGCGGTGGGAATTTGGGAATTCAGGATGGTGCCCAGGGATCCTTTGCTTTTCCCCGGAAAATCCCGCGGCGTTCTGTCGGAAACACGATATTTGAATTATTCCAATCAGGGAGTTTTTTTCCCCCCTTTTCCCCAGGGAAGGGAAAATCCACTTTAATCCCAGCTCTGGATTTTAATCTTCACCTGCCAAGTCTAAACAACGCAGGGGAAGAAATCCTGGAAAAACTCCTGGTTTGGGAAATACTCCTATTTTTAAACCTCCTTCCATCAAAAACCCAAATGATTTGGGGGTTTAAAATAATAAAATTTAATTTTAAAGTAACTCCACCTAAACCTGGCTGTGATTTATTCCCTCAATCCCACCTCAATGGAGCGGAGATGCCCCTCGGCTCCGTCAAAAGCGTCGGGAGTGCAAAAATCCATAATTTTGGTGTTTTTTGTGGGATTTTAAGGTATTTTGAGCAGTGGAGGGTCGGAATTCTCGCCGGCATGAATAATGATATGCAAATGAGGGGGCAGAGGAATTCCGGGATGAGGGATCCAGGTTTCTCCTCTCCCTTCCAAAGCTGACTTCCCAAAAAGATCAAGGAGGAGCAGGGGAAGGAGATTTTCGGAGAACATGGAAAAATCCTGCCCTAAACCAGGTGGGAATTATGTGGGAATCACGCAAGATTCCCGAAGAAATCGATTTCTCAGATAAGAGATCCGCATAGGGGATTTGGGATTTGGGATTTTGTCATGGAAATGTACGGAGTCAGGAGAAATTTTCCCCCAGGTGGAGAAAACAGCAGGGAGGAGCCGGTGCCAAGCCAGAAATAACAGGAATACTTGGAATTTCTGCCGGATGCTCCATGCCAGCATCCCTTGAATTCCTTGGAGCGGCCACGCCGCTCGTGGGCAGCGATTTAAGCACAAAAATTGCCTTTTTGGGATTCCTGTTGCCGGCAGAAAATTCCGTTTATTCCTTTTTTTTGTTTTTTTGGGTTTTTTTTTGTTTTGTTTTTTTCTTTTGTGGGGTGGGGCTGTTCCGCCGTAATCCACGGAGCTTTCAGGAATATTGCTTCCCGTGATTTAATATTTGGGATTGAGAGCTCATCCCGGACGAGGTGATTTGGCGGCCGCTCCGTTGGGGATTTTTCCTTCGGATCCGCTGCCGCCAGATGCCGGAATATTAATGCCAGCTGCAAAGCTGGGAATTAAGCCTGGGATTCACCTGGTTTGAGTGGAAACACCTGGATTTAGGAGGGATTTGGGTTCGGGGTGGGGCTGGGGGAAAAACGTGGAAAGGTGGATTTCTGCAGGGAAATTCCAGATGATCCCATTCCAAGCCTTTTCCATAGGCAGGGATGCCTTCCATGATCCCAGGTTGCTCCAAGCCCTGTCCAGCCTGGCCTTGGACACTTCCAGGGGTGGGGCAGCCACGGATTCCCTGGGAATTTTCAGTTCCAATCCTCTGTGGCTTTTTTATTTTCTTTCCTCACGATTTTTTTGGGATCTGTGTATAAAAATCAGGATATTCATCTGGAGAGTTAAAGGCATCCAGCTCTTCCAGAAGAAACATGGAGCCATCCAAGATTTCTGGGCGTGGTTAGAGCAGGAAAAGCAGATTTTTCAGGAGCAGAGGAATGTTGGAATTGACTTGGAGCAACCTGGGATGGTGGAAAGTGTCCCAGCCCGTGGCAGGGGATGGAATTGGATGGGCTTTAAGGCCCCTTCCAGCCCAAACCATTCCATGAATCCATGGTTTTGTGGTTGTGGAGGGAATTTTGAGGGTCTGGAAGAGCCCCATGAGGGGCTGAGATCCATCAAACCGAGGTGGAGGATCCCAAACTCATCCTGGTTTTTGACAGCAAGAAGTTGGCAGGAGGCTCAAGTCCCCGGGAGCTCCAAAGGCGCTTCCTAAGATAGAAAAGGAAGGAATAAACCATTCCCAAATCCCTCGGAGCGAGGACAGAGTCATGGACAAACAGGGAGAGGCTGTGGAGCCTCCTGCAGGGAATTGTTTGTGGCTTTTTTGTGGGAATCTTTCCCTCAAAACTCAGCGATTGAACTCGCTCCACCTTTTCCTGGGGGACGGAAGGGACAAATGTCTGGGAATAAACGAGAGCTGGAGAGGGATGAAATGGGAGAGCAGACGGTGCCTCCGGCATCTTCTGTTCCAGCGTGGGATTGGTGACAGGATGTGCTTCCCTGTGCCTCGGGAACAGCAAATTCCAGCTCGGATCCCTCCTGTGAGCCGGGCAGCTCCATAAAATCCGTCTTTGCTCTTCCTCCTGGGTGTCCCGAGGACTTGGAACAGGGAGAGAGGAGATGAAAATCCACTGTGCCAGGGAAGAATTCCTCATGGGAGGATTCTTTCCCAGTATCCAATCCCACGGACAGGGACTCCTTCCACTATCCCAGGTTGCTCCAAGCCTCATCCAGCCTGGCCTTGGACGCTCCCAGGGATGCAGGGGCAGCCACAGCTTTTCTGTGAATCCCATTCCAGGGCCTCACCACCCTCCCAGCCAAGAATTCCTTCCCAAATCCCATCCATCCCTGCCCTCCAGCAGTGGGAAGCCATTCCCTGTGTCCTGTCCCTCCATCCCTTGTCCAATATCCCATCCCATCCCTCCCATCTCCATCTCTCAGGGAATACCCATCCTCTGTGCTCCGCAGTGCTTTGGGAGGTTTGGGACCAACATTCCCAAATCCTGCCGGAATTCTCACCCCTTCCCCTCCGTGATGTTCCTCCCCACAGGACCTCATCCCTCCGATGGAACGCCGGCACCAAGGAGCGGATGCTGATCAAGGTGACGGATCGGGAGCCCAGCTTCCTCCTCCACCAAGGCAACGGCTACGCCCCGGAAAACCAACCGGGCTCCCGCTCCCGCCGGCCCTCGGGCGGCCAGCAATCCCCCAACCTCCAAACCTTCTCCTCGGACGCCGACAATTCCGTCTTCTTCCCGGAGAGGAAGCAGTCTCCCTTCCTGAAGAGAGCCGAGCACGTGGGCAGCTGCTCGCCGCTGCTGGGCCGGGGCGATTCCTTCTGCTCGCCGCTCCAAGCCCAGCACCGCAAACATTCCAGCGAATCCCAGCCCTCGTCGCCCCGCTACGCCTACGAGCCCCCGCTCTATGAGGAGCCCCCCATGGAATACCAGGCCCCCATCTACGACGAGCCGCCCGTGGACATGCAGTACGAAGCCAGCGGCAGCTACAAGGCTGGCTCGCCGCAGAAATCGCCCATCCGGAAGCCGCACCCGTTCCTTCAGTCGCCCAAGCAAGGCTCCAACTCGCCCTACCAGCAGCTGGTGCTCACCAAACAGAAATGTCCCGACCGTTTCATGAGTCTGGAATACAGCCCGGCCGGCAAGGAGTACGTCCGGCAGTTGGTCTACGTGGAGCAGTCGGGTTCCAGCCCCAAGATGAAGACGGGTTTGAGGCACAAATATTCCCCCAACCCCATCGGCGGCTCCTACTCGCTGCAGCACAGCCCCTGCCTGGTGCGGGACCAACGCCTGGAGATCAAATCGGGCGACTACAGCAGCATGGAGGGACCCGATTTCTGCCCCGGCCCCACGGGCGCCCAGGTGGTGGCCCAGGGAGAGGACTCCATGTCGTGGTCCAGCCAGCAGGACACCTTGTCCTCCACCGGTTACTCGCCCTCCACCAGGAAGAGGAAAAGCAGGAAGCCTTCGGTCAACCACGACGCCAACGCCTCCTCCACGGACGGCTCCGGGGAGCGGGAGGCTTTGGGCGAGCTGGGTGAGGAACGGGCCACGCCGGGACCCAACCGGTCGGCGATGAACCGGACGGAGAGCAAAGCGGCCGAGGCGGAGGCGGCGGCGCGGGGGTTCCCGGAGCCGTTCCTGGCGCAGGCACGCCTGGCGTGGGAAGCGCAGCAGGCCCACTACCACATGAAGCAGAGGAGCAGCTGGGATTCCCAAAAGGACGGTTCGGGCTACGAGAGCGACGGAGCCCTCCCGCTGCCCATGCCGGGCCCGGTGGTGCGAGCCTTCAGCGAGGACGAGGCGTTGGCGCAGCAGGAGAACAAGCACTGGAAGAGGAACACCTTCGAGAAGCTGGGCTTCCCTCAGATCCTGCTGGAGAAGAGCGTCTCGGTCCAGACCAACCTGGCCTCCCCCGAGCCCTACCTGCATCCATCTCAGGTAACGCTCTTGAGGATGTTCTCAGGTTTGGGGGGGTCTTCACCGCGTGGTCAGTCCTGGTTGGAGGTGATTCTCCTCCGTGTAGATCCAGTGGGATGGTCCCTGGGGTGAGTCCAGCCATGGGCACACTGTGCTCTCAGTGTGGGGTGGATCCTGGATCCACCCAGCTCCCAGGAGATTCCTGAGTGCCCATCCCCAGCTGATCCCTCAGGGAAGTTGGTCCTTGCTAAGGTGGTCCCTCAGAGAAGTTGGTCCTTGCCAAAGTGGTCCCAAGGTGGTCCTTCAAAGTTGGCCCTTCCCAAGGTGGTCTTCCAAAGATGCTGGTCCTTCCCAAGGTGGTCCCAAGGTCTTCCCTCGGAGATGTTGGTCCTTGCCAAGGTGTTCCCTCAAAGATATTGGTCCTTTCCAAGATGGTCCCTCAAGGAAGTTGGTTCTTTCCAAGGTTGTCCCTCAGAGATGTTGGTCCTTGCCAAGGTGGTCCCTCAAGGAAGTTGGTCCTTGCCAAGGTGGTCCCAAGGTGGACCTTCAAAGTTGGCCCTTGCCAAGGTGTTCCCTCACAGTTGGTCCTTGCCAAGGTGGTCCCAAGGTGTTCCTTCAAGCTGGGCTTTGCCAAGGTGTTCCCTCAGAGATGTTGGTCCTTTCCAAGATAGTTCCCAAAAGTTGGTCCTTGTCAAGGTGTTCCTTCAAAGTTGGTCCTTCCCAAGGTGTTCCCTCAAAGATGCTGGTCCTTTCCAAGGTGTTCCCTCAAGGAAGTGGGTCCTAGCCAAGGTGTTCCCTAAAAGATGGTCCTTCCCAAGGTGATCCCAAGGTGTTCCTTCAAAGTCGGTCCTGGCCAATGTGTTCCCTCAAGGAAGTTGGCCCTTGCCAAGGTGATTCCTCAGAGATGTTGGTCCTTCCCAAGGTGTTCCCTCAAAGATATTGGTCCTTGCCAAGGTGGTCCCAAGGTGGACCTTCAATGTTGGCCCTTCCCAAGGTGGTGCCTCAAAGAAGTTGGTCCTTTCCAAGGTGTTCCCTCAAGGAAGTTGGCCCTTGCCAAGGTGTCCTTCAAAGTTGGTCCTTGCCAAGGTGTTCCCTCACAGTTGGTCCTTCCCAAGGTGGTCCCAAGGTGTTCCTTCAAGTTGGGCCTTCCCAAGGTGTTCCCTCAAGGAAGTTGGTCCTTGGCTAGGTGGTCCCTCAGAGATGTTGGTCCTTTCCAAGATGGTTCCTAAAAGTTGGTCCTTTCCAAGGTGGTCCCTCAAAGATGCTGGTTCTTCCCAAAGTTTTCCCAAGATGTTCCCTCCAAGGTGGTCCTTCCCAAGGTGGTCCCAAGGTGTTCCCTCAAAGATGCTGGTCCTTTCCAAGGTGTTCCCTCAAGGAAGTTGGTCCTTGCCAAGGTGGTCCCTCAAAACCTTGGGATGAAAGAGCCACCGGTTTTCCAGGATTTGTTTCCCAGGGCTGTGTGAATCACAGCCTGTTCCCTCCCTGGAGATCCCTCCAGCCCCAAACTCTCATTCCAGAGGAGACCCTGAGGCTGTGACCTGGAATTGCTGGAGCTGGTGCATCCCGTGTGCCCAGATTCCAGCCCGTCAGATGTTTCCCTGTTTTTTTGGATATCCTCCATCAGCTTCTGGATGTCCTCCATCCCTCCCTTCCCATCCAAGGAAAACCTGTCAGAGCTTCCAAACAAAAAAACGGGATGATGCCCCGTGTGGGGATAAATCCCACCTGGAAAACTGCCTGGAAGAAGGAAGGAGACCCTGGACGAATCTTCTCTGCTCCCCAGAGGTTGCTGTCCTGGTGGCCCCATCTGTCATCCTCGACCTCAGGGACATCAAGGTGGAGGGACACTGGCACCAGTTTCCCAGAGAAGCTTGGCTGTCCCATCCCTGGAAGTGTCCAAGGCCAGGTTGGACGGTGTTTGGAGCAACCTGGGATCGTGGAAGGTGTCCCTGGCCATTGGAACGGGATCGTCTTGAAGGTCCCTTCCAACCCAAACCCTTCCATGGTCACAGCTGTGATTGTCACCAGTGGGGTGTCCCCACCCTGAGGTGCCTCCAAGGCCCATCCAGGTGACTCCAGGATCTTCTCCCTTAAGGATTCCCTAATTCCTGAGGTGACACCACGGTGGCCCCATGGGACAGGCAAGAGGTCACAGCCATTTGCAGTTGATGGTTTATCCCCTTCTTGTAGGCCAGGGCATCCCCCAAGTTCATTTAGGTGCTAATTAAAGCTAATTAAGTCTGAAGTCAATTTCCTATTGGCTCTGGTGGCAGAGGTTCCATCACATTTCACTTCCAGTGTCACTTCCCAGCCTGGCCACGCCCTCCCTGGCTGGAGAAGGTTGATGTCCCCAACCATTGTGGCCCTTTCCTTCTCCCTGGGTGTTCCTGGTGCACAACGTGGACCAGTTTTTGGATCACCACGTCCCCAACAGCTGCCAAGTGAGAGACCTCGGAACATCTGGATCTCCTTCCACCCAGGGAACCCCAAGGGCCTTCAGCTGACCAGGCTGGAGGACACAGAAGGACCTTTGGGGTGAAGTGGCCTCCACAGGGACAGCGGGGTGCTGAGGGATGAAGCTCCCGTGTCCCCATCCCATGTCCCTGCCATTGTCACCGTGGTCAAAATGGGAGTGGAGCGATGTCGATGGAAAGATCTCGACATCGGAACGGGACAAGTTGTTGAAGGAACTTGACTCGTTTGAAGAAGTAGAAGCTCAGCCACCTGCCAGCAGCTCTGGTGGCTCTTTGGGTGGCTTCCTGGTCCCCTCCTGGATTTTCCACCTCCTGGATCTTTCCACTTTCTTCTGTTCCTTATCTAAAGCCCAATCCCGAGTCAGTGGCAGCACTGGAGTCACCTTGCCCATGGACTCTGCTCAGGGCCACCAACACGGCTCCTCCACATGAGGTGGGGACAGCAGTGTCACCTCTGGATGGTGTGGCATGTCCTTGCCTGCCACAGTTCATGTCCCCAGGGCCCCCAAATCCAAGTGGTGCTGGCCTGGATGTTGCAGAAGAGATGATGAAGCCACCTCGGTCAGCTGCAGGACTATGGAATTGTCCGTCCCAATTGTCCCTTGATGGTCTTCTCCATGCTGGTCACCAGCTCTTGGAGTGTCCCTCCACCTGCTGGGGTGACATCCACAAGCTGTGCTGGTTCCAGTAGGAGGAGGACACTGGTCCTCAGGGATCCTCTGGGTCCTTCCCAGCTGGATGCTCTGCAGAGCTGAAGGTTAAATCCTGAGCATCTCCTGTCCCCTCAGGATGTTCAGAAGGACCATCCACGTTGCTCATGGCTTGGAGGAGCCACCAGCCTCCTCCTGTGCCTGGAGAGCCACCCTGGAAGTTGATTTTGGGTAGAGGGGGTTTCCTGGGGGGGCTGTCAAAGGTAGGTGTGTCCCCAAGGGACAGGTGGAACCCAAAGCCACTCGCACTTTGTTGCCCCCACGTTGCCACCAACTTCTTCTGTCCACAACTCCACTGTCCAAGTGTGAAGAGAGTTCAGATTGTCACTTGTCCCCAGCAGTCCCCTCCCTCCTGATGCCAATCGGTGCCACTGCCCACCTTGGCTGCTGGCACTGGGTCAGCTCCACTTGGCCATGGTGGGATTGGGGGGAGGTCCTTGGAGAGGATGAGGGGTATGGGGAGACCTCTGAATGCTGCAATGGTTAATTGATTGATTGATTGATTGATTGATTGATTTGTTGGTTGGTTGGTCGGTCAATTAGTTGGTTGATTTGTTGGTTGATTAGTTAATTGATTTGTTGGTTGATTAGTTAATCGATTTGTTGGTTGATTAGCTAGTCGATTTGTTGGTTGATTGGTTAATTGATTGATTGATTGATTGATCAGTTGGTTGGTTCATTAGTTTATTCACTGGCCAGTTGATCCATTCCTTGGTTAATTGATTGATTTGTTGGATCAATTCATTGGTTGGTCGGTTGATTTGTCTATTAGTTTCTCCACTGGTCAGTTGGTTGATCGACTTGTTGGCTGATTTATTGATTGGATGATTGGTTGGTTGGTTCATAGTTTGATTGATCAGTTTATTTGTTTGTTGGCAGGTCGGTTGGTTGGTTGATTGATTGATTGATTGATTGATTGATTGATATGGTGGATCAATTCATTGGTTGGTTGGTTCAACCATTCGTGCATTGGTTGATTGATCTGTTAGTTTATCCACTGGTCAGTTGGTTGATTGATTGGCTGATTGATTGGTTGATTGATTGATTGATTGATTAATGGATTGGTTTGTTGGTTCATTGGTTTATTGCTTGGTTATTTGATTGATTTGATTTGGTTGATTGATTGATTGATTGGTTTGTTGGCTGATTTATTGGTTGGATGATTGGATGGTTCATTGCTTGGTTGATCAGCTCATTGATTGATTAATTGATTATTTTATTGGTTGGTTGGTTCATTGAGTGGTTCATTGGTTGTATGGTTCATTGGTATTGTCATCAATTGCCTTATTGGTTGATTGATTGATTGATTGATTGATTGGGTTTTTTGCTTGCTTGGCTGATTGATCCATTAGTTGGTTGAGTGATTGGTTTAGTGGCTGATTAGTTCATTGATCAGTTAGTTGATTGATCAGTGTGTTGGCTGGTTCATTGATTGATCCATTGGTTGGTTCATTGGTTTGTTGGTTGGTTGATCAGGTTGATCAGCTTTTTGATCTGTTGGTTGATTGATTGATTAGTTTATTGGTTGATTCATTGGTTGGTTGGTTCATTGATTGATCCATTGGTTGATTGGTTGGTTGGTTCATTGATTCATCAGTTGGTTCGTTGGATGGTTCATTGATTGATCAGTTAATTGGTTGGTTGGTTGGTTCATTGATTGATCAGTTGCAGGCTGGTTCATTGATTGATAAGTTAATTGGTTGGTTGGTTCATTGATTGATCAGTTAATTGGTCAGTTGGTTCATTGATTGATCTATTGGTTAGTTGGTTGATTCACTGATTCATCTATTGGTTGGTTGGTTGGTTCATTGATTGATAAGTTAATTGGTTGGTT
>JAGMWU010000393.1:0-10521 GCA_018697195.1 Certhia americana | reverse complement strand
ATTGCACATGGAGAAAAGAATGAACAGACAAAACAGCAAAAGACCAAAGCAGCACTAACAGCAATTAGCCCAACTTCTCTGAGGTAGGATTTGGAGCAGGAGAGCTTGAGGATTTGGGGTAACTCACAGAAGAACTGTCCCAGGGCATTGCCATGGCACAGGGGCAGGGAAAATGTATTGGCTGTGTGCAGCAGTGAATAGAGAAAGGCACTGGCCCAGGCAGCTGCTGCCATGTGGGCACAAGCTCTGCTGCCCAGGAGGGTCCCGTAGTGCAGGGATTTGCAGATGGACACGTAGCGGTCGTAGCACATGATGGTCAGGAGATAAAATTCTGCTGAGATGAAGAACAGAAAGAAAAATACCTGAGCAGCACATCCTGTGTAGGAGATGTCCCTGGTGTTCCAGAGGGAATTGTGCATGGCTTTGGGGACAGTGGTGCAGATGGAGCCCAGGTCGGTGAGGGCCAGGTGGAGCAGGAAGAAGAACATGGGGGTGTGCAGGTGGTGGCTGCAGGCTACGGCGCTGATGATGAGGCCGTTGGCCAGGAGGGCAGCCAGGGAGATGCCCAGGAAGAGGCAGAAGTGCAGGAGCTGCAGCTGCCGCGTGTCTGCCAGTGCCAGCAGGAGGAAGTGACTGATGGAGCTGCTGTTGGACATTTCCTGTGGCTGCACACAGGGACCTGTTCATGGAGAAAAATACAGTGAAGGGTGAGAGGAGATGCCTGTAACCAAAATCAAAGCCATTTCCCAGACATCCTCCTCTGTAGCACATACAGATACGCTTCTGTGTTTTAGAGTTCTGAAATTTTCTTTTTAACTTGCCCGCATGTTACTCCTGGTATTCTTGGTTATCAGAATATCCAGACCAGATATATACCAGATTACAGGACCACTTTTGTACCCAAGGACTCACGTTGCTCATTTCACCAACCCAACAGCATTTTCAGTGTCAGAACACCTCTGCCTTTCCCCATGGGTCTTGCAGATTACACAAAGATGCTCCTGGACAGGTTTGCATCCTGGATAGAAGTTCCCTGCTTGGACTCAAATTTCAGGGAGATTTCCAAGTGTCCTAATGATGGCCCTAGATTAAGGGGACTCATCTCCTTCCCTGGCTGCACTGACAGCATTGCCCACAGCTGGGCACTGGGGACAGCGTCACCCTGAGCCAGAGCCCCCAGTGCGGGGCAGCTGCTGCCGGCCGTGAGCTCTGCAGAGCGAACTGGGCCCAGGGCTGCAGCAAGGTCCTGCAAAGGGGATGCTGGTGCTGTCCATGGGCAGGGGAGTGAGAGAAAGCAAATTAGGGATCTCCTGTGAACCTACTAATCACTAAATCTTAGAGTTGAGTTGCCTCAGGAACTTGTCAAAATACATAATACCTTTACTATTTAATCCCCCGACCCCTTGGCAATTCTCCAATAGTAGGAAACTAAAAACAATGTCTGAGGAAATTTTATAATTTTTATCAAAATCCTTGTCTTGGAAATATTCTAGGACTGATCAGAAACCCTCAGCATGTCAGAGCTTCATGAGCATTTCACCTCCCCAGCACCAGAGAGAATCAGAGAATGTACTCACAGAGTCTGCAGGCACTGGGATGGTGCAGCTTTAGGAGATCTCTGCAGGAGCTGCAGCTGCATTGTCCTGCAGCCAGAGGTTCCTGTGCCAAGGGCTGGCAGTGATTGTGCCCCAGTCCCTTCGGAGCACCTTGCCAGCCCTGACTGATGGAAGCTCTCTGTGCCTCTGTGCTGTGCCCATGCTGGCTGCAGGCAGTGCCCCAGCCCTACTGGGCTGGCAGAAGAGCTGCTCAGCCACAGAAATGTGTTTTTGAAGCTCTCCTTGGTTGCCCAGCATCACCCTCTGTGCCAGGAGCTCATCAGCAGAGCACCAGGACTTTAATGAGCCTCTTGGGACTTTGGTGCTGTTGACATCAGACTCAGTCCCTCAGAGTGTGATTAAAAGCTTCTCAAGAACTCAAAGTTAAATTTGAACACTAAAGTTTCTTGAACTTTTAATGGGTCCATCTGAGGAACAGGACTGAGGAAGTGTCCCCACATTCCAGGTAGGGCAGAACACTGTAGGCACTGGTGACAGGGGGGGACAAACAAGGGAAAGGTGTCTCTGGTGCTGAGCAAACCTGGATGTGTTTCAGGAATGCAAAGGGCCAAGGCCTGCGTCCCAGCCCCTGGCAAGGCACATCCTGTCCCTCCCTCAGTGCTCAGGGCTCTTCCCGGGGCCTGGCATGTGGGGGAGTTTGCAATGCAATAGGGCAGGAGCATGGGCTTTGGCCGCCTCCAAGGGCTGCCTGAGCAGGGACAATGGAGCAATGAGGCCGCCAGGCTGGGCGCAGGGTCCTTGTGCCCTGCTGGCCTCCAGGCCCAGGGACAGTACGGAGCCTTGGCCAAAGTGCTGCAGGAGTTGGCTCTGTCGGTGGCCTTGCAGCTGCTGCACATGCATGTGCCCCTCTGCGCGCCAGGCTGTCCTAACGGTGTCCGCTGCCTTTGCCTCTGTCGCCTGCCAGGCTGTCCCTCCTCCCCCGGCTTGCCCGCACCCTGGCTGGTCCGCTGCTTTGCTGATCATCTCGCGTCCTGCCTGCCTCTGCCTGCACACAGAGCCTTGGTCTGCTCCACACTCCTTCTGTGGACGTGTTGCACCACAGCCCTGCCTGTCACAGAAATTCTTTCTTCCTCCTCCTGTCCAGTTCTGGGCTTCCCCAGCTGCACTTGAGCATTTTTTTGGTTTTTTTCTTTCTGCAGGTGTTTTCTTTTATTCTAAAGCTTTCACTGATGCCTGTGAGCGGGCTGGCCTGGAACAGAGGCTTAGACATGTGGTAAAGGATAAAGTAGGATAATTATAAAACGGCCATTTAAAGGACGCACCTTGATCAGTACAAGAGCCCGGCTGTGTTTACACCCCAGATGGACCCAAGTTTGATGACCGGGGTCAGGGTGATCTTTCACAACATCGCGCTCTATAAATTTTGGTCTATTTACTTATTGGTTCAATTGTCAACCACAGCTTCAGTTCTTGATGTCCATCGTCCCTCTTTGCTCTCTTCAGTTTACCCATTGTTTGCAACTTTTTAGAGGCCCAAAGCTTCTGATGTCCCTTGTTCTCAAAAACTAAAAAAAGCCTGGAAAGAGGATTGCCGTGCTGTCCACACCAGTGGTGAAGAGAACTTACCAACCCCGCCATAGGTCTCAGAGACACATGCCAAGGCAAAGTAGAATCTGAAAAATTACAACCCAGAACATAAGGCATTTCCACATCATCTTAAACACACCTCTTCAATCCCTTCCCAGCCACTTCCTGCCTCTTCTTCTTCTGCCCTGTCTTCACCCCCCCATTGAGCTACAGCTGCTTCTTTTGTCCTATATCGTGGTGTTCATGTGGCCTGAGGCCTTTTCCAAACCCGCGACTTGGAGTCTCTCTGGGCCCTCTCCAAGTGTTTTAAAGTGGACACATTCATGTCTTAGTCGCAAGAAAATCACCAGTGTCGCAGCTTGCCAAACTGTGTGTCCCTGACAGCTTTTGGCTGTGCGCATCCTTGCATAGATGGTTTTGGAGGTAGAATCCCAGGTTTTGGCATGGATCACACTAATGAGAAGGACAGTTTCGCACTGAGGTATTGTTAGGCACTGAGTGCCCAGTTTTGATGAGACAGCCCTGCGGGGCATCCCACCTCAAGCCAGCTAGATCTGTCTCCTCCTGACAGCTTTTATCTGTGATCAAATTCCTTGGAATACACTGAATTTCATTGGCCAGATCCTATTTTTGCCATGGCCCCCTGAAAACAGGAAAGAAGGAAACATAGATCCCTGGTATTTCGGGTGGGCTAGATGAATAGGGTAGCCACCCTATTCCAGTGCCAGCCTAGATCCTGTCTTCCTGTCACTTTTTGTCTGGGAGAAACGCCTTCACATAGGGATTTTTTTAGGGCTGTACAATTTTCGGCCGATGCGTCCCTGGAAAGTACAGATAGGATCCTTTCGAAACGGAAGGAAAGCCCAGAGCCTGGTCTCCAGAGGCGATGAGACCCTTCGACATGCCAAGGTTCCACTGTCCCTGTCGGCAGCCCATGGTAGCCCCTACATCCATCCGAGAGCCTGTTCCTAGTCCCCTTGGTTCGCAGGAGGCCCAGTGTCACAATGTTCTCCCCTTTGCTCCTCAGTGTCAACATGGCCCCGTGCTTCCATCGGCCCTGCAGGGTCACAGTGGCGCCTTTTGGTTCTCTTGGAGCCCTGTACAGTGTCACCATGGTCTCCAGATTCCATGGGGGCATTGGCTAATGCCACGATGGTCTCCATGGATCCACGGTGCCCCACAGGATCCCAACGGCCCTTTGGCTCCACATGCCCTGGAATGTCCGCAATGGCCTTCTATGTTCCACAGAGCCCCTTCTGCTTCACACTGCCCCTTGGGACCGTTCGGCCGCAACAGAGCGCACAGTTGCTGTCCTTGGTGGGGGGGGCCACGATGCTTCTCAGTGTCACAAATGATCCTTGGATCCCTGGTACCTGCAGTGTCACAATGATCCCTTTGGATCCCTGGTATCCCTCCCTGCATGTCACAATGATCCCTTGGATCCCCCTGGTACCCTGTCATGTCACAATGATCCCTTGGATCCCTGGTACCCCTGCCAGTGTCACGATGATCCCTTTTTTTTTTTTTTTGATTCTTCAGTACTCCTGCAGTGTCACAATGATCCCCTTGGAATCCCTTGTACCCTAGCGTGTCACAAAATGATCCCTTCACATTCCAAAGACCCCAAAGTTTTGCTCCCATGGTCTCCACAGGAAAAGAAACCACTAGAGCCCCCGTGTTTCTGGGGCTGATGAACTAGCAGCCTATCAGACCGAAGGGAGCCTGACATTTCTGTCCTGGCAGGTTTGTCTGGAGCATCCTTGGATATATGGAATTTTTAATTTAACCAGGCTCAGGGGCAGATGAGCAGTAGCCACTCAAGGCCTAGGCCAACCAGACCCATCTGTCCTGGCAGCTTTCATCTGGGAGCAACCCTTAGGACATATCAGAATTTTGTGGGGCAGTATCCCAGTTTCTAAGCATAAGCACCTGGATGAAAAGGCCATAGTTCTTTCCCATAGGAAGGAATCGACAGAGCGCCGCAGAAGTTCAGGAGGCAAATTAGAAATACGCACCAGAGGCCAAGGCGAAAGTCTGGGCCTGTTGGCCCTGGGCAGCTTTTTCGCTATGGGATAACCCTGGCATAGAAGAATTTGGAGGGAAGGACCAATTTTGGCCATGGATGTGTGGGCAGGAAGGACAGTTCTTTTCCATAGGAAGGACAGCACAGGACACCAGTGTTTGAAGGCAGGTGAGAACTGGCTCTCAGGAAGACAAGGGCAGCCAGATTTGTTTGTAGTGCTAACTTTTGTCTTAGAGTAATCTCTGAATAGAGGGCATTTTGGAGGTGGAATCCCATTTTGGCCATGGGCACCTGGAGGAGAAGGACAGTTCTTTTCCATTGGAAGGAAAGCCCAGAGCCCCAGTGTTTCAGGGACACATGAGAAGAGGCCCTTGACATGCCAAGGTCAGTCGGGCCAGTCAGGCCAATCCTAGCAGAGCTGTTCCCTGTTCCCTTGGATCCATGGGGCCTTGCAGTGTCACACTGGTCTCCTGGCTTCCACAGGCTCCTGCAGAACCTCTTAATTCCACAATGCCTTCAAGTGTCAGAATGGGCTCCAGTATTCCATGAAGCCCCACGGTGTCTCATTCAGCCTTTGGTTCCATGGAGTCCCACACTGTCACATGAACCCTCAGTTCCATGGGGGCTGCAGTGTCACAATGGACTCCTTGGTTCCGTGGGGCCACACAGTGTCACAATGGCCCCTGTGTTCGATGAGTTCTGTTGTGTCACACGTGTCTCCATGATTCCAGAAGGCTCTGCAATGTCACAATAGACCACTGCTTCCATGAGACCCCACGGTGTCACCATGGCCCCTTGGTCCCACTGAGCCCCACAGTGTCACCAGGGTCCCCTTGGTCTCACAGGGCCCTGCAGTGCCACAATGGCCCTTTGCTTTCACATGGCCTCAAACTTTACAAATGGCCTCCATGCTTTCCTGAGGCCCTGCTGTGTCACAGTGGGCCCTTGGTTCTGCAGTGTAACAATGTCCCCTTGGTCCCTTGCAGCCTCACAGTGTCACTCTTGTGCCCTTGGTTCCATCAGCGCCTGCAGTGCCACAATGGGCCTTAGGTCAGACGAGGCCTCAAAGTGTCCTCATGGTCTCCATGGATCCCTGAGGCTCCACTGCTTCCAAATGGCCTCCTTGGTTCCATGATGGCCTGTGCTGTAACAATGGTCTCCTTGGCTCCACGGTTGTCACAGTTGAGATGGACACACGACACGACACTGGAGTTTCATGTGACAACAGCCAATTTTTATGGAGTGCAGTTCCCTTTATATAGTTATCGAAAGCCCGCACGGTTGGTCCTGATTGTCTGAATTCTGTTACCACCCGGATAACTGGCCAAGAGCTGTCTGTGTCCCTAATGGCTTAGACTGGTTTAGTGATGGCCCAGACTGGGCAAATTGTATCATTGTTAATTATGTGATTAGTTTTATACTAGTTATATAATTATAATTCAGGTTATCTATAACTGTGAGGCCTCCAGGCCAGCTGTTGGACAGCACAACTTGCCACTGGGACATTGCCAAGGCTTGTGCAAGCAAGGTTCCACTGTGACAAAGAAAGTCCTCATGGCAACCAGGAGAACACTGTGGGACAATGGATTCTCCTGGAACCAAGGCCCCATTGGGACAAAGTGCGGCCTGAGGGAAACCCGGTGCCACTGGGACATCTGCAGCCTTGGAGGAAGCAAGTGTCCATTGTGACACAGCACAGCCTCAGGAATGCCAGGAGAGCACAGGGACACCATGGAATCTTGGGGAGCCAAGTGTCAATTGTAAACACAGCAGGGACTCATGGAGGCCAGGAGACCATGGTGGTCCCGCACATTGTCGCAATGGTGCCTTGCTTCTATGAGATTCCATTGTCCCACAATGTTCCCCAGGGTTCCAAGAGGCCCTGCTGTGTCACAATGGCCCCTTGCTTCCACGAGCCATGGCACGATCCCACTTGCACCTGGATTCCATGAGGTCACGCTGTGTTCACAATTGACACTTGCTTCCATCAGATTCCATTGTGTCACAATGGTCCCCATGTTTCCATGAGGCTGTGCTGTGTCCCAATGGACATTGGATCCAACACACTGGATCCCACAAGAGCTGGCAATGTCCCAGTGGCACCTATGTCCTCTGTGTCCCCATTTTGTCAAAATAAACCCTTGGTTCCTTGAGAAACATGTTGTCACAATGTTCTCCTTGGTTTCTTGAGAACCTGATATGTTCACAATTGACCCTTGGTTCCTTGAAATTCCATTGCATCACAATGATCTCTTTGGTTTCATAAAGGTTTGTCACAATGGAACCTTGGTTTCAGGATATTTCATTGCAGCACAATGTTCTCCACCACTCTCTGAGGTTGCCCCATGAAACAGTGGACACTTGGTTCCATGAGATTCCATTGGATAACAATGTTCTCCTGTGTTCCATTAGACCTGGCTCTGTCCCAATGGACACTTGCTTGCCTGAACCCTGGAAATGTCCCCTTGGCACCTGGGTTCCATCAGGCCCTGCTGCCTTGACAATGTACCTGTTGTTTCAGGACATTCCATTGCCCCACAATCATCTCCTTGGTCCCATGAGGCCACTCTGTGTCACATTGCTGTTGGAACCCAGAATGCAGAGAATGTTTCTCTGCATGTTTTGAAGGATCCAAGCCCTCTGACAAATACTACTTTTAACCTTTGTCCTTGGAAAGGGCTTCCTAGGCTTTGGGATGAAAAAAAAATCAAGAATGTAAATTAGATAGTAGCATAATATGCAATTTATCACAGGGTGAGAAATTTAGATTTTTGAGTTTGTTCATATGGTAAGTAAATGAAGACAAGATGAGGGATCCTTGTCGTTTTTAGGCTTCTTTCTCCTTCTTCATCTGCTCCATATTCTGCAGTTTTGGGGACACAGGACCATTGGGCACAATTTTCTTCAGTGCGGTATCATGTGAACAGAGATTTAGTTGGTTAGTGGTAGAAAAATAGAAATAATGTACGTTCTTGGTGATAATTGGGTGAATTATCTTTAAGAGAACCTTGATTCTGTGTGTTCAAAGCTTTCTAATGTCTTTTCTCCCTCACGCCAAACTGGTGTAAAGCCTGGTGTGCAGAAATTGCTGATAAGAAAATAATAAACAACTTGGAGAATGAGAACAATCAAGAGTCCCATTTGCCTTTTTCACTTAATAAGGACTTTTGAAAAAGGCCTCCCCTATCAGGGGGGAGTCATGTGGGAGTAGAAAAACTCTGACAAGGCACCCTTGGATTCTGGAGATTCCATTGTGTCACAATGGTCTCCTGTGTTCCATCAGGCCCAGTTGTGTCACAATGGACACTTTGTTCCATGAGCAGTGGCAATGTCACAGGGCCACCTGTGTTCCATGACACCCTGCTGTGTGACAAGTGACAGTTTGTTCCATGAGATTCCATGGAGTCTCAATGGTCACTTGGGTTCCATGAGGCCCCGCTGTTTTGACAATTGACCCTGGGTTCCATCAGATTCCATTGTCCCACAATGTTCTCCTGGGTTCCAAGAGGCCCTGCTGTGTCTCAATGGCCCCTTGCTTCCACGAGCCATGGCATGGTCCCACTTGCACCTGGGTTCCATGAGGCCACACTGTGTTCAGAATTGACACTTGCTTCCATCAGATTCCATTGTGTCACAATGGTCCCCATGTTTCCATGAGGCTGTGCTGTGTCCCAATGGACACTGGATCCCACCAGAGCTGGCAATGTCCCAGTGCCACCTGTGTCCTGTGAGGCCCCACTTTGTCAAAGCACAGCCTTGGATCCCTGAGATTCCATGTTGTCCCAATGCTCTGCTGAGTTCCATCAGGCTGTGCTGTGTCCCAATGCACACGCAGTTCCACGTGCCCTGGCAATATCCCAGTGGCCCCTGGCTTCCATGAGGCCCCTCTGTGTTTGCAGGTGACACTTGGTTTCCCAAGGCTGCCTTGCATCACAGTGCTCTCCTGGGTGCCAGGAGGCCCTGCTGTGTCACAATGGACACTTGCTTCCAGGAGATCCCAGTGGGACACAGTGACCTCCCAGGTGCCATCAGGCTTTGCCGTGCAATAATGGAGCCTTGTTCCTGCTGGGCCTGGCAATGTCCCAGTGTCACCTGTGTCCCATGAGGCCACACTTGGGCAAAGCAGAGCCTTGGGTTGATGTGGGTGAGGGTCTGGAGTGAGGCAGAGTCCCCAGGCAGGTGCAAAGGAGAGCTGCTTGATTGTAAAAAAAAGGCCTTTTTAAGTAGTTTACGGGTTTTAAGCAGTTTATAAGGGTTTTCCTCAGGCCAAACTTTGTCACAATGGGGCCTTGGTTCCAGAAGAATCCATTGGGTCACAATGTTCTCCGTGGTTTTAGGAGAGCCTGAGGTGTTGACAATTGACCCTTGGTTCCTTGAGATTCCATTGCATTCCAGTGGTGTCCTTGGCTCCATCAGGCCCAGCTTTGTCCCAAGGGAGCCTTGGTTCCATGTGTTTCCAATGCATCCCCATGGTCTCTGGGATTCCATGAGGCCCTGTTGGGTCACAGTGGAGCCTTTGTGCCATGCGTGTCCATTGGGTCACAATGGTCTCCAGCATTCCATGAGGCCCCAATGGAGAACAGTGGACACTTGGTTCTGTGAAATACAAAGTTATAGTTCGTGTCAGGTAAATAAAAATAATTGGTGCAATTGTAATGGTAAAACATGTAGAATACAGTCATGGGACAGTTATAAAGATGAGTTATAATAAACATAGAAAGCAAAGCATGGAAGAACGCATTTTGAATTAATCTTTTGTTCACAATTTGCTACTATAGATCTTAAGGTGTAAGAATGTGTGAATTATACCCTTAGATATTGCTTTTCTTTTAACAAATACTGTCTACTTGTAATTAAGATTTAAGCTGTTTTAGAATATTGCATTGTACTAAAAATTTTTACAACTGTAACTTTAGAATGTTTAAAATTTTAAACAAAAGAAGGAAGTAAGCCTAATCTCATAATTTCTAACAAAACAGTGAAGAAAGCAGCCTGAGAAAGGAGGATGGACATTGACTCGCTGACAAATGGTTTCAAAAAAAGGAAGCTAGAAATCACAATTATAGATTAATAGTCCTAAAAAGCAGAAACTAGACCTTAACATCTAGACAAACACATCCTAATGTATATTCTAAGAAAAATAAATTGCAATGGTGTATAAAAATTATGAAGACACCAGCTATCAATATCATTGATTTACATCCTGAAGTATGCATCCTGAGAGGAATGGATCACAATGGAGTATAGAAATTGTGAAAGAACTAGCTATCTGAGGTATGGAATTGTGATGCAAAAACTGGAATTAGATACTGCTGAGAAAGCCTCCAGGTATACATATAAATACCAGCAGGCCTC
>JAGMWU010000387.1:11578-22020 GCA_018697195.1 Certhia americana | reverse complement strand
CTCCCGTGTCTCCCCGGTCCAGTCCCGGTCCCGGTCCCGGTTCGGGCTGTGTGACCCCGCCCGTGTCTCCCCGGTCCATTCCCGGTCCCGGTCCCGGTTCGGGCCGGTGTGACCCCTCCCGTGTCTCCCCGGTCCATTCCCGATCCCGGTCCCGGTTCGGGCCGGTGTGACCCCGCCCGTGTCTCCCCGGTCCATTCCCGGTCCCGGTTCGGGCCGGTGTGACCCCGCCCGTGTCTCCCCGGTCCATTCCCGGTCCTGGTTCGGGCCGGTGTGACCCCTCCCGTGTCTCCCCGGTCCATTCCCGGTCCCGGTTCGGGCTGTGTGACCCCCCTCCCGTGTCTCCCCGGTCTAGTCCCGATCCCGGTCCCGGTTCGGGCCGGTGTGACCCCGCCCCTCCCCGCGTCCCCACCAGGTTCACGGCCGCTCCCGGTTCGGGCCGCTCTGGAAGGCCCGGTTCGGCCCGGTGCTCACGGTGCACGTTGCCGACCCGGCGCTGGTGGCTCAGGTGCTGCGGCAGGAGGGTCCCGAGCCCAGCCGGTCCCTGAGCTGCCCCTGGAAGGAGCACCGGAGCCTGCGGGGGGTTCCGGGGGGGCTCCTCACCCTGTGAGTGCCTGGGGGGCACTGATGGGGGGCTGCGAGTTATCCATGGGGGGGCTCCAGGGGGGGTTTTGGGCTCGGGTGGGGGTTTGGGGCCTTGGGCGGGGTGGGGGGCGGGGGGCTGCAGGGGGGATTTGGGGAGGGGGGGGGGGGTGTCACACAGGGACCCCCAGGGCTCCCCGTGAGCTTGGGGTGTCCGAACCCCCCCGCACCCATTCCGGGAAGGGCCCATGGGGTGCGGGGGGGGCCCGGGGTGACTCAGGAATGATTCAGCCCCCCCCCCGCCCCCCCCCCCGCCCCCCTGCACCCCACGCAGGATGTGAGTAACTGCCCGGGGGGAGCCCGGCCCCGGCGTGGGCAGGGGGAGGCACCCCAAACCCCTGCACAGCCCCCACCATGGGCACGGGGACACGGTGGCTCTCACAGGTACCCCGAACACACCTGAGAGGGCCCTGCCACTGCCTCGTGGGGGGAACGTGTCCCCCATGTGGCCTGCCTGTGTCCCCCGTGTCCTCACCGCCCACCCCTCATCTCCCCTGGGTCCCCACAACCCCCATGTCCTTGTTCCCCACCCAAGTCTCCTGTGTCCCCTGTGTCCCTGACCCCCACCCATGTCCTGGCATTCCCCGTGTCCCTCCATGTCCTTGTCCCTCACTGTGTCCCTGTCCACCCCATTCCTGCGTGTCCCCATGTGCCCTGTTTCCCATGTCCCTGCCCTTCACCAGTGTCCCCCTATCCCCCATCTGTGTCCCCAGATGTCCCCCATGTCCCCATCCACATCCCCCGTGTCCGTGTCCCCTCCATGCTCGTTGTCACCTGTGTCCCCATCCCCCACCCATATCCTCTGTGTCCCCCAGGTCCCCCCACACATGTCCTCCCCATGTCCCCATCCTGTGCCGTGTCCCTTGTCCCCCGATCCCCTCCTGTCCCCCCGCAGCCCCTGTGACGTGTCCCCGTCCCCAGGGAGGGCGAGGCGTGGCGGGGCCCTCGGCGGGTGCTGGCTCGGGGGCTGCTGCGCCCGGGGGCTGCCGAGGCCTTCGCGGGGCCGGTGGCCACCGTGGTGGCCGAGTTGGTGGCCCGGCTGCAGTGGCTGCAGCGGCAGCACCCGCGGGGGATCGTCCCCGACATCGGCACCGAGTTCAACCGCTTCGGCCTGGAGGGTGAGAGGGGACCCCAAAGGGGATGGGGCACCCCAAAGGGCTGGGACCCCACAGGGACCCCCCCCAGGGCTCCCCGGGTCCCCCTCCAAGACTCCCTGTGACCCCCAAGTGCCCAGAGCACCTCCTGTCCCCCAGTGTCCCCAGGGACTTTTGGATCCCTCCTCAGTGTCCCCATGATCCCAGTGTCCCCATGTCCCGCATCCCCTCTGTCTTGGGGCCTCCCATATCCCAAATGTCCCCAGTGTCCCCATGTCCCCAATGTCCCCCCTGCCCCACAGCCATCTCCTGGGTGCTGTTCTCCTCCCGCCTGGGCTGCCTGGGGGACACCGGCGAGGCCACCGCGGCCACCGAGGGTGTGATTCAGTGCGTGGGGGCGGTGCTGGCACTGACGCTGGTGACAATGGCACTGCCCCGTCCCCTCCTGCGCCTCGTGCCTGCGCCCTGGGACGCCTTCTGCCGCGCCTGGGACCAGCTCTTCGCCTTCGGTGAGGGGACACGGTGACAGGGAGGACAGGGGGATCATGGGGACACCATGAGGACATCCCGTGGGGACATGGGGCCATCCCACGGGGACACCAGGACATCAGATGGGGGCACAGGGATGTCCCATGGCCATAGGGACACTCCTACTCACCTTCAGCTGAGGGGACATGGGGCACATGGGGACACAGGAGGTCATCACAGGGACATGGGGACATCCGAGGGCTGTGGTGATGCACATGGTGAGGGGACACAGGGGATGTGGGGACATCCAAGGGACACAGAGACATCCTGTGGGATCACAGGGATGTCCCGTGACCATGGTGACAGTCCCATGCCATCGTCCTCCGCAGCCAAGGGTATGTGGCTGTGGTGACACTGACAGGGTTTTGTCCCTGGTCAAGGGACTTGGTGACAATGCACGGCCACGGTGCCACTGATGGGGTGTTGTTGTCCCCAGCCAAGGGACACGTGGACCGGCGCATGGCCGAGGTGGCTGCGCGAGGGCCACTGGCCGAGGGGGACACGTGTGTCACCGACCTGCTGGCCCGGGAGCACGTCCCTGTCAGCAGCATCTACGGAAACGTCACCGAGCTGCTGCTGGCCGGGGTGGACACGGTGAGGGGGGTGACACTGGGGTGTCCCTGTTGTGACTGTGGGTCCCACTGATGTCCCCATGTCCCCTGTGTCCCCAGGTGGCCAGCACACTGGCCTGGAGCCTGTACGAGCTGGCGCGGAACCTGGGGACACAGGCGGCCCTGCACCGCGAGCTGGTGGCTGCCACCAACGGGGTGACCAGCGGTGACACTGCCACCACCGACAGTGCCACTGCTGCTGCCACCGCCGCTGCACTGGGACGGCTGCCACTGCTACGTGCCGTGGTGAAGGAGACCCTCAGGTGACAGGGACATGGGGGTGGGGACACGGGGACAATGATGGGACACGGGGGTGGGAAGGGGAGAGGGATTGGGGACAGGAACACAGAGGGATACAGGAATGGGGACATGGGGACAGGGCTGAGGGACATGGGGATGGGAACGGGAACAGGCATGGGGACAGAGATGGGGACAAGGATGGGGACAGGGACAGGACAGGGATGGGAACAGGGGCAAGACAGGGATGGGGATGGAGATAGGATGAGTTTGGGGGTAAAACAGGGACAGGGATGGGGACAGAGATTGTGACAAGGATGGGGACAGGGACAGGACAGGGATAGGGACAGGACAGGGATGGGGATGGGGACAGGACAGGGATGGATCATGAGAGGGACGGGGATGGAGATAGGATGAGTTTGGGGATAAAACGGGGACAGGGATGGGGAGAGAGAAGAAGATGGGAAGGAGGATGAGGATGAAAGGGGGCAAGGAAAGGATGAGGACAGGGATGAGGATGAGGATGAGGATGAGGGGATGGTTGAAGGTGGGGACTGGGATGGGGATGAAGCCAGGGGTCAGGGGTGGAGATGAAGTGGGGGAACAGGGATGGGGCTAAGGAGGAAGATGAGGATAGGGATGAGGATGAAGTCCAGGACAGGGATGAGGATGAGGATGAAGGCAGGGACAGGATGAGGTCAGGGAGGTGACATCCAGGTGTCCTCCCCTGCAGGCTGTACCCTGTCATCCCGGCCAACGCCCGCGTCGTCTCCGACTGTGACATCCGTGTTGGCGACTACCTGGTGCCACGCCAGGTGAGCTGGGGGGACACGCCACACCCCAGGGGTCCCAGTGTCCCTGAGGCATCCCCAGGGTGTCCCCGCTGACCCCCGTGTCCCCGCAGACCCTCATCACCCTGTGCCATTACGCCACATCCCGCGACAGCCGCTTCTTCCCAGCGCCCGACGCCTTCTGTCCAGAGCGCTGGCTGCGCCACAGGGACACCGGGGACACACCTGGGGACACACCTGGGGACACTCCCGGGCACCCCGCTGGCCCCAAGCACCCCTTTGCCTCTCTGCCCTTCGGCCTCGGCCCGCGCAGCTGCGTCGGGCGCCGCTTGGCTGAGCTGCAGCTGCACATGGCGCTGGCACAGGTGGGTGTCCCCGTGTCCCTGCAGTGTCCCTGCAGTGTCCCTGCCGTGTCCCCATCGTGTGGCTCACCTGTCCCTGCTCCCCCAGATCCTGCTGCGCTTCGAGGTGCGGCCAGAGCCCGGGGGAGGCCGCGTGAGCCCCATGACCCGCACCCTGCTCGCCCCCGCCGCCCCCATCAGCCTGCGCTTCCTGGAGCGGTGACACCGGGGACACTGAGGACACTGAGGGCACCAGAGACTTTGGAGATGTGGGGACACCGGGGACAGTGAGGACAGTGGGGAGACCTTGACGCCGGTGGTGACATCACCACCATTAATGATCGCCACCAGTGGTGGCCTTGACTGCAGCGCTGGCCTTGACCACAGTGTCCCCAATGTCATCACGTCCCTGTACCTTGTGGTGGCCCTGACCCTGTGGGTGACTCCAGCACGGGGACAGCCCCAGAAGTGGCCCTGATGCTGCGGTGGCCTTGACCCCACAGTGACACTGCCCGTGGTGGCAGCCCCAACCCCATGGTGCTCTTGACCCCAGGAATGTCCCAAACGCTGTGCTGGCCTTGGCCCCAAGGTGTCCCCAACCCCTTGGTGGTGGCTGTGACTCCTTGGAGACCCCGACCCCACGGTGTCCCCAGCCCTGCAGTGCCCTCCCCTCTCTGCCGGGGAATTTGGGTTTATTTATTTGCCAATAAAGTGATTTTGGGATTTTGGTGCTGCCGGAGCTCCGGGCTCACCTCCCCTCCACCTGCCCAGGTGTGCCCGGGGGTGAGGTGGCCCTGGGGGAGGGTCCACAGCCTCAAAGTGTCCCCCGGGACCCCCGCACCCCTCACAATGCCCATTTGGTGTGGGGGGGGTGATGGGTGACCCCCCCCGAGGGTGCTGGGGGTCAGGGGGGCACCAGGGGGGAAGGGGTTGGGGTAAGCCAGAGGAGGGAGGGGGTGTCAGGGATCCCCGGTCCCCCGTGGGGTTTAACCCGGTCGGTGCCACCCTCGGTGTGGGAGGGGCAATGTCGCAGGTGGGGGAAGGGCTGACGTCAGCACAGGGGACTCTGGACCCTCGTGGGAACCCTGAGGCAGCCGAGCGTGGTGACCCCCACCCCCCCTCTGCGCAGTGACAACCCCTCCCCCAGGTGAAGAGGGACCAGGTGAGCAGGAGAAGGAAGAGGGCAGGTCCCTGAGGGACAGGGCTTCGCTGGGCAGGCTGAGGCTCCCTGGACACCCCAACCCTTTCGGGGGTGCTGATCACGCGGCCCCGGCCGTGCTCACCTGGGCAGGGCTGAGCTCACTGGACACCCCAAAACCTTTCTGGGGTGCATGATGGCAGGCCCGGTCCGGGGCTCACCTGGGGCATGGCTGAGCTCACCTGGGACCCCCCAAACCCTTCGGGGTTGCTGAGCCCAAGCCCGGCCCGGGGCTCACCTGGGCAGGGCTGAGCTCACCTGGACACCCAAACCCTTCGGGTTGCTGAGCACAGCCCGGCCGGGCTCACTGGGCAGGGCTGAGCTCACCTGGACACCAACCTTAGTGGGTGCTGAGTCACGGCCCGGCCGGGGCTCCCTGGCCCAGGTGATGGCGACCGAAGCGGTAAGGGGTGGGGGGTGACAGTGACCCTGCGTGCGATCAAAGAAGGAGGGGGGGGTCCAGGGGAGGGGGGAGCCCATCCTGGGAGCGCGGGGGGCTCACCCCAGGTGAGGACTTTCTGGAGGGCGCAGGTGAGCACCGGGCTCTGAGGGACCTTGGGGTGCTGGACACCTGAGAGCAAAGGGGAGGGTAGGGGGCTCCCCCCTGTTGCCCCTCCCCCCCCCCTCCCCCTCCGCGGGTTCGAGCCCTCCCCCTCCCCCTCCGCGGGGTTCCCGGGGGTCCCCTCGCCCTCTCCCCCCGGCCCGCCCCTCCCCCCGGCCCTTCCGCCCGCCCCTCCCGCCTGTTCCGGCGCCACCCGCCCCTCCCCCCCGCCCCGAGCGCCGCCCGGTGAGTTTTTGGGTCCCCAAAATTTGGCACCTCCCGCTCCAACCCGCGGAGAGATCCCGGGAAGGGGGCGGGAGGGGCGAGCAGCGCCCGAGGGTGCTGTAGCATGGGGGGCTGGTGGTGGGCTGGTGGGGGCTGGGTGGGGGTCCCAGGGGCGGGGGGGGGGCTGGGGAGCGCTGGTTTTGGGGGCGCAGGGGTCACGGTGGGTCTGACCTGAACACCGTGGGGTTTTTGGGGTGCGGGGGTCGGAGTGGGGTAACGGGAGAGAGAGAATTTGGGGTGGCTGGGGGGGGGGGTCTCTCCCTGGGGGTGCTGTGCGCACACCGGTCTCCGGGAGCTCTGCGTGGGGCTGGCGGGTGCCGGGGGTCTCCCTGCTGGGTGTTGAGCGCCCCCCAATGTCACCGCTGGCTGGGGGGGGTCCCTGAGGGTCCGGGCCCCCCCAGGATGGCGCAGAGGTGCAGTCACGAGCCGGTGGCCGAGCTGGCGTGGGCGCGCCGGTACCGTGTTCAAGGCTTCGGGCCGGTCTCAGCGGGCCTTCGTGGCGCTGAAAAACGTGCGGGTGCCCACGGGGGGGGCCGGTCTGCCCCCCAGCACCGTGAGGGAGGTGGCCCTGCTGCGGCCCTCGAGCACCTCGACACCCCACATGTCCGTGATAAACGGGGGGGTCCGGGGGGGTCGGGCCATGCGGGTCAGCCATGGGGCGGCACGGAGGGGGGTCCCATGGCATGAATGGGGGTCCAAGGCAGGGAGGGGGTCCCAGAGTAGTTTTGGGGGTCCCAGAGTAGTTTTGGGTTCCCAGAGTATTTTGGGGGTCCCAAGTAGTTTTTGGTTCCCAGAGCAGGATGGGGGTCCCAGAGTAGTTTGGGGGTCCCAGAGTATTTTGGGGTCCCAGGGCAGGGATGGGGGTCGCCAAATAGTTTGGGGTCCAGAGTAGTTTTGGGGTCCCGGGCAGGGATGGGGGTCCCAGAGTATTTGGGGGTCCCAGAGTATGTTTTGGGGTCCAGGCAGGGATGGGAGTTCCCAGAATAGTTTGGGGGTCCCCAGAATCGTTTGGGGGGTCCCAGGCAGGGGATGGAGGTCCCAGGGCACGATGGGGGTCTGAGGGCAGGGATGAGGTCCCAGAGTAGTTTTGGGGTCCCCAGGGCAGGGATGGTCCCAGGGCAGGGATAGGGGTCCAGGGCAGGATGGGGGTCCCAGAGTAAGTTTTGGGTTCCCAGAGTAGTTTGGGGGTCCCAAGCAGGGATGGGGTCTCTTAGGCAGGGAGTAACCGTTTGTGGTCCCAGAGGTGTCCCAGCAGGGTCCTATGGGCTCTGTCACACGCCAAGGCCCTGTGGTGTGTGCCATGTCCCTCGTGTCCCTGTCCCCCAGGCTGATGGATTTTTGTGCCATCGCCCTAGCACCCCACACGAGGCCAAGGTCACGCTGTGTCGAGCAACGTGGAGCAGGACTGAAAACCTTCCTGGAGAAGGCGCCGGCCCCAGGGCTGCCCCCTGAACACCATCAAGGTGGGCGTGGGGGGTCCCGAGGGCCCAGGGAAGAGGGCAGCAGGGGTCCTGAGCCCGTGTCCCCCCAGGACCTGATGCGGCAGTTTCTGTGTGCCCTGGATTTCCTGCACACCAGAGCATCATCCACCGGTAACCTCAAAACCCCAGAACGTGCTGGTGACCAGCGCCTGCAGCTCAAGGTGGCCGATTTTGGGCTGGCCCGGTCTACGGCTGCCACATGGGCCCTGACCCCCGTGGTGCGTCCTAGGGGGGCTGGGGGGTCCCAGGTGGGTTGGGGCTGGGAAGTTTTGGGGGTTGGGGTCCACGGTGTGGATCACACGGGGCTGGTGTGGGTCCGGTGACCCCCAGGAGTTGGGACTTTGGCTGGTCCTAATCCGGTGGGGCTGGGGGGCCTTGGGTCTCAGGTGGCATCATGTGCATGGTAGGACCAGGACCCCAGGAGCTGTGGGTCACAGGGTGACATCGCCGTGGGGGACACTGTGCTACCATGCCACAGCTCTGGCTGGTGCTGTGGGTCGCTGTGGGTCCCCTGAGTGACGCTGTTGGTCCCTGCGCGGGGGGGACAGGTGGTGACACTGTGGTACAGAGCCCCCGAGGTGCTGCTCCGCACTGCCTACCCTCACCGTGGACATGTAGTGTCGGCTGCATCTTTGCTGAGATGTTCCGCAGGAAGTGAGGGGACACTGGGGGACCCCGGGGACCCGGGGTGCAGGGGACACCAGGGGCACAGGGACACTGGGGGTGCAGGACACCAGGGACACTGGGAATGCGGTGACATGGGCCACAGGGACAACTGGGGGACACCAGGAACACCAGGGGCACGGGTGACACAGGGGACACCAGGGGACACTGGGGGTGCAGGGGTCACATGTTACACTGGGGGACATCGGGGACACCTGGGATGCAGGGATGTGGAGGCCAGGGGACACCAGGATACACTGGTGGACACTGGGACACCGGGGACACAGGGACACTGGGGTCGGGGACATGGGGGACACTGGAGACACAGGGAGACGTGGGGGGATATGGGGAACAGGCTGGGGGGGACAGGCGCACATGGGGGGAACAAAGGGACAATGGGGACATGGGTGGGGAGCATAGGAAGGGCAGATGGGGACACAGGGACACGGAGGGGACACAGAGCTTGGGGATACGGACCCCAGCACACAGGGGGACAAAGTATAGGACACTGGTGAGGACGTGGGTTGGGGACAATGGGACACGCGATATAGGGGTGGGGGAAACGAGGGGACACACTAGTACACCGGGAATGAGGGACACGGGGACACGGGGAGTGACACAAGTTGGGGACGTGGGGACACGCCTGTGTCCCGGATGCTGGCTGGGGGCCCCCTTCCCTGTGGGTGCCAGCGGCAGAGGTGGCCCTGTGCCCGCCTTCCGGTGGCCACCCCGGTGTCCCCTGTGTCCCCAGAGCCGCTGTTCTGCGGGAGCTCGGAGGCCGATCAGCTGGGCAAGATCTTCGAGTGGGTGGGGCAGGGGGGGCTCGGGTGGGCTGGTGGCTGGGAGGGGGGCTCTGGGGGGGGTTGGGCCCAGAATTTGGGGGCCTGAACCGGGGAGGGGTTAACTGGGGGGGGAAAATGGGCTGAGTAGTGCAAGCAGAGATTCCCTGGGGGGTTCAATGGGGGGGCTGTTCTGGGAGCAGGGGGACTCTTTTGGGGGGGGGGAGCTGTTTGAGGGGGCTGTTGAGACCCCCCTCACCTCCTGTGCCCCCCCAGCCTGATCGTGCTCCCCCAGGAGGACGAGTGGCCGAAGGTACTGGCCCTGCCCAGGGAAGCCTTCACCCCCTGCGCCCCCCGGCAGCCCCGGGGGGAGGTCCCGGAGCTGGGGGACAGCGGGGAGCAGCTGCTGCTGGTGAGGGGGGACACGGGGACACTCTGAGGGGACCTGGGACAAGCAGGGACAGGTGGGGGGGCACAGGGATGCTGTGTGTGAGTGTGACAGTTGGGGACACCTGGAGGGACAGGTGCCCATCACCCCCTGAGCTCTGCAGCCCCTTTGGGGCAGGGGTCACACTGGTGTCACCCCGGTGTCCCTGACTGTCCCATCGTGTCCCCTGCCCCAGGCACTGTTGACCTTCAGCCCCCACAAACGAATTTCGGCTCACGAGGCCCTGAGGCACCGGTACCTGCAGGGGGGGCGTGAGGGGTGACACCCCCCCCCCAAAAAAACTCAACCAAACCACCCCTGAACATCCCCCAGGACTCTCATACCTGTGTGGTGGAATTGTGGGGTGACACCCCCCAAAATCACCCCCCCGGGCCCCTCCCACTGCTACCTGTGGGGGGTGAGGGGGGGTTCCCCACCCAGGGACACCAGGACTGGATTTGGGGGGGCAGTTTTTGGGATCCCCCCCATTTCTCTGCCAATAAAGGGGTGTGGGCAGTGCCCCCCCGCCCCCGACCTGTGTGACACTGGGGGTGGCCCGGGGGGGGGGTGGGGGTTCACTGCTCCCGGGGGGGGGGCACCCCCAAAATGAGCCCAAGCCGTGGTCAGTGTTGTGTGTTTATTGGGAGGGGACACGGTGACCCCCCCCGTGGTGGCAGCAGGGGGGGGAGGGAGGTGTCCCCCTGCTCCCCCCCCACCCCAGGTCTGGGGGAGGGGGGACACACTTCGAGGGGGGGTCACTGGTCCCAGGCAGAGTGTAAACCAGTACAGACCAGTTCCGGGGTGTTGGGATGGGGGGGGGGCCCTGC
>JAGMWU010000386.1:0-12215 GCA_018697195.1 Certhia americana | reverse complement strand
GAATTTTCTCTTTGATGATTTTAATTGCTTCCTCAGCCCTTCTCCCTTGCTTGATCCTATGCCTCGGTTTTATGCAGCTACTCCTGTGCAGTTTCTCATTCAAGTTCTGTAAAGCAGAAGAGACAGGAAGCGTTCATGCAGTGGATGTGGCTGGCTCTCCCACTCACCTGGTTTTGTAACATCGCCCCTCTGCCGATGGAGAATTCCAGTGATCTGAATTCTTCTCATCTCTCCTTGTTCTTCCTACTCACTGCCATGGAATGTCATTTTGAGCTTTGGGCAGCTCTGCTTGTGGCTACGTGCCTTCATATTCTGGTTGTACACACAAATGCAGAGCAAGTGACTGGGAGCTGCCACCAGGGTCAGCTGTTTTCCTCTTTCAGCCTCCAAATGACATTCATTCAGCCCCTTCATTCTGCTTCCGTCCCCACCCTATATGCTTCCAACTGTAACCCTCCCGTGCCAGTGCTGATCTTGCCAGATGACAAGCTCTGAGCTTTCAGTGCCTCTGGGACTCGTGGCCTCCTCAGTCCCAAGAGCTTTATGCCTCCTTGCTGCCCTCCCTCCGTCACCTGGGAGCCAGATCTTACCTGACCATTCTCCAGTGGGCCCTTCCACCTGCTTGCCTGAGCTGCTTTTTCCTCCTGTCTGGAGTGGGACAGCCTGCCGTTGCGTCTGGCAGGGCATCTCTGGTGAAGGCGGAATCCTCTACTGCACGTTCTCTGAAAGGGACTTGCTGATGAAAGCAAGAGAATATGAGTTATTCAACGTCCCATACAGCATTGTGGGCCAAGACTCAGAAGACTGAGGGCTCACACATTCCCAAATCACTGTGCTGCTGCTCTTCTGGGGTAGGCACAGATTCCAAGGTATGCAGCAGTTTACAATCAGGGTCCATTTTGGACGGGAACCTGGTCCATATGTGGACAGCCTCTCAGGGCAGGTGTCAGAGATTTTGTTTTCAGATATGTGTGAATTTTCAAGGGTCGTTGAGGCACTCAATAACATATCCTCTGATGTTCCCATTTGTCTTTCCATAGTGATGACAGCCTTAGCCCTGTCCCAAAGCTCCTTCCATCTCTGCAGCTGGCTTTCCTGTGTGATGTCACTCCTTATCCGAGACACTTCTGGAGTTCTCTTCGTGCCTGCACAGCCATTCCTTGCCTTTCTGACATCCTAGACTCTTGTCTAAATCCTGGTCATTCGGAGATTTGAAGATGCGTGTATAGATCCTCGAAGGAGATAGAGAGCCACCTCGGGGAACAGCCTAGCATACTTGGAGGAGTTCCAAGGTCGTTTACTCCTCCTCTTTTGTCAAACTGAGAATTCAGGACCACATAGTAAACAGAGACCTACTAAGGCCACCATCAAACAAATAACTTACACAGCCTGAGGGATGCCAAGGAAGGAACCATGTGTCATTGGAAATGGATGTATCGACCAGAGTCACCAAAACACACCTTGATTTGTGGAATTGTTCCACTCGCTAGGAACAGGCAGAAGAAATGTGAAGAAATAAAAAATGGGCCTTGAGCGGCAGAAGCAGAGAAGAGGCTGGAGGAGGCAACACAGCTCTCAGGGCAAAAACAACCATCTGTTAGAAAGGGAAAATATCTCTGCCTGCTTTGAGGAAACAGTTTGACAGAAGATGTTCTCTCCTTTCCCTGACAAGGGATGCTTCAGGGAGCTTTTGTACCTCCAAGTGCCTTGGACCAGAGCAGGAAGAATCAGTTTAATGTAAATGTCTACATGGATTACATGGAGAGAGAGATGATGAGAGAGAGAGAGAGAGAGTAGAGATAGGGGGGAGTGGAGAGAACGAGGGAGAAAAGAGAGACGAGATGTCTATCTCACATCTCTATCCTTACAATACTCTCGCGACATATATCAAATACAGTAGTCAGGCCCTGATCAGCAGCAATCCTTGCACTTCTGACGCTCAATAAAAAACACTCTTGGGAATCTGGAATGTGTAGGTCCCTTATGGAAGGGACGAAACCCAGGCAATGCACTGGGAACTGAACTCTTTATGTGCATCTGTGCTCTGGGCAAGTTTTTCTCTGGGACTTGGACTTGACCACACTGATGGTGCTCTTAATTGGCGCAAAGTGAGAAAATGAATCACAGTTCCTCTGACCTCTGAAGACCATTTGAAACTGCAAAGGGAGTTGAATTCCTGCTCAATTCCAAACACAACACATACTGATCACCCTGGGAGGCCAAAAGCGAACGGGTCACTGTAAATAGGTCCGGGGGAAGTGATGTACAAGCCCTGCTGGGCCTGGCCACCAGAAACAGCTCCTTTCTGCAGCAATGTCCCGACGTCCAAACTAGAGTTCCCATGCAAAAATAGTGCACCTCACCGAAATATTAACGCCACCCTGCAAACGAATCGCGAGCAGGGAATCTTATTAATACAGTGCTGGTAAAATGGGCAGCATCTAGGTTGAGCAAAAGCACTTTCCGGCTGAAGAAGATAAAAAATAAATAATAAACAGGTTGTTACTCCTAGCAAGCAACAAACCAACAAAGAAATGATGAAAGCCTCACCTACCCAGTGCCTAAAAGCAATTTTGGAATGCAGTCGAGGGGATATGTGCACGGAAATGGCCATTGCAGTGAGCACTGTCATGTGGGATTATGGAAATCTGCCACCAGGCCCTCCTAAAAGCCCTTCCTTTCTTCCAAGCTAAAGCTCCCCTCAGCATCGCTCACATGGGTGGGTGCTCCACACCCCTTGCCCACCGACTTGCCACTACTCTGCACACGCTCCAGACCCTCAACATGGCCTTTCTGCTTCAGAGGGGCCCCAGAATGGTGGCAGCTCCCCATCAGCTGCAACCGCAGCGTGCCCAGCACAGGGGGACGCTCACTGCCCTGCTCTGCGCTGCCGCACTCTTGGTGACACAGGCCAACATTGCCCTTGGCCTTCAGGCCACCTGGCCACACTACTGCATCATGTTCAGGTTTTCTTGTTTGGTCCACTCTGTGGTCCTTTTGTCCCAGACAGCTCCCACGCACCCTGTTAGCACATTGACTCAACAAAACAGCAGCACAGATTTACAGCATGGCCTATCATGTTGTCTTAGCAAGACAGACAGCCACTCAAGGACTGTGCACCTGCAACTATGACTCCAGGCTCCCAATTGCAACTTTTCATGCGCTACAGACCTCAACATTAAATGGATCAACAGAAAGAATACTTGCCATGTGTGCTTACCCTGGTCTCAGGAGAAGGGTCTTCAGAACTGCCACTTTGGTTTCTTTTGCCCGTTGGGACGAGGAATGGCACCAACAGCTTCGTTGACAGCACAATCATCTCTTTGCAGCTTATCAAAAGCCAAAAGACAGCAGACGCCAGAGCAATATACACAAACCCAAGAAGCTTGTGCGGAAAAAGCCAACCCAAAATTTTGTGTCGTCAATCAACGTTATTTTTGTGTTGCCTGTAGATTACTTGGCTAGTCTGTCGGAGGGGGCCAGGGTCTCTGCCAGGCCTACATATCCAAAAAGGCTGAGCACAGTTTCTTTGAAAAGCTCCCTCCTCATGGAGGACTGGGAGACTTTTTCATGCTTCAGGGCTGGTCTCTCGGTGAGGAATCCCAGCAAGCTTGGGGCCTCAACAACACACAAACCCCATTTTTCCAGCTGTCACGGGCTGAGTAGGAATTGCTAAGTCCTGGCCAAACTCCAGCCACTCAGCATCCTCAGCTAGCAACATCAAGTGATGCCGGCTCAGCACTTGCAGCTGTGCCCTACACTAAAGACAGTTCAGGCTCGTGCGTGTGACCACATCCCTCCAGCTGGAGAGTTGTGGCTCATTTTGCTCCATTTGGCCAATCGTCCAGGCAGCCACTGGGAGCCAGAGGAGGATATGCTATGAGTTCATGTGCTCTGGTGGACCACCAGTAGCATGAGGGACAGGCATTTTACCTAATTATTTAATTACCCTTATTTCTATTCAGCTCTCTACAAAACCTTTTTGTTTTTGGGGCTCGTACTAAGGACAAATCACAAACTTGGAACCATTGGGATTTCTAAGGGCCACTGCCACTAAACCGGAAATTTTAAACAAGCCCCAAACTGGGGCTTTAATTCTTTTAAGCTTTGAAATGGAAAATAGGAAATAGACGCAATGCCTTTGCTATTGCTGTCTGCAGACATGGAACTGGATGTCCTTTCAGCCTACCCAGCTGTACCTAATCTCTACTTGCCAACAGGCCAAGCCCACAGCTTGCTCCACAGTTGTAAATACCAAGAACATCAAATGTTACTTTCTCACTCACCTCAGGATCTGCACCTCTGAATTACACGGATCAGGTGACCCTAATATAATAGGGGCGGGCAAGGAAAATGAGCAGAGCTCGTGAGAAAGCTGCCTGTGCTGCTGATCCCCCCCCCCCCCCCCCCCCCCTCCCCCCCCCCCATACAAACAAGTCAAACTCAAACAGAGTATTTTCTTGCACCACATCCCTCCAGGGAGACACAGTTCTTTCACCAGCCAGCAAGAGGACAGGACAATAATTCTTGCTGTGCCTATGCTTTGGCCTGTTTTGCAAGTAAGCGAATTAAAAAACTTGCAAGGTAAATTGGGCAAACACCTGGTAATTGCTAAGGCAAATTGTGCTTTAACCCCAAAGCCTCTTGTTATACTCAAACACATAAAGCAGCTTTGTCGAATCTCTCCGTCACATATCCTTTTTGTTTTCTTTATTTTTTTTTTCTTTTAATTAGTTGCCCTGCACTAATTGTCAGCTAACTTGCTTGAAAACAGTTGCCCAGAGAAGGCTTACCCCAAAATCCCTCTGAGCGTGGCAGTTCTGTTGGTGAAACAGCACAAGCTCCAGGGGTTCACCGAGAAGACACTGACTGCTTTGGAGTTTGCACTTCATTGCAAAGGGGAATCCCTGCTCTTTCAGCACGCAGAAGTTTGGGCAGTCAAAGAAGCTTTCTCTAAAATTCTGGGAAAAGAAACTCGAGAGTTTTCATAAACAAGCATTCTGAGAAGGTCTCACCCGTCTACATTTCAATGAGTCTTGTGTGTTTGACCCAGCAAAGATGGGATGGAAATGACAGATTCTGCTGCCACACACTCTCCCCTATGGAGGTGACGACACTAATTTGAAGATATTTGCTTTGCCGGAAAAGAAGCTTTGATTGAAACCAGTGAAAAATTAGAGAATATAGATAAGCGAAGAGACGGATTTAGAACTAAACTAAATCCAGGAAACTGGTAACTCATTGCCTGTCAAACTTATGTTTATGGTAAAGTTTGGTTGTAAACACACAAGACGATTCGCAGACCTCCCTATCTCCAGAAACCAGTCCTGGGAACAAGTGTAAATTCCAAAGAGTCATTTATCACGTATCCATCAAAAGGTTTAAAAGTTTTAGCAACGAGGGAAGAAGTTTTACTTTCCCCCTTTGGTGACCACTCCCCACCATAAGGACCCCCCGAAGCCATTTCAGGAAAACAAAAATACGCCTGCTTAATAGCCTTGGTCAATTAGCATACGAAGCGGAAGAAGAGGAGGTATGCCAAGGGTATGAATAGCATTCTGTATTTTGGGTATTCAAACTTCATGGGAATTAAAAGGCTCTGTACATTTAACCTTGTGATCATTTGCAGTTGCGTATTAGGGAGCTATACCACGCAGCTGCCCGGGCCGTCAATAAAAAAACATACCTTTTCTAACTAACCGTTAGAGAGTCTTTTGTCCGTCTCAGTTGGGTATCGATATTAGATCGATATCCATATATTTAGGAAATTCATTTTGGCGAGCCAGGCTCAGGAGACTCGACCTCTCTAGCTGAGGGGCCATCGGGGTCCGGGACCCTCTGGGCGCCCACCCAGAAATATTCTGGGAAGAGGGGCTACTGCGTCCCCGTTGACACCCCAGGGAGAGACCAGATCAGCCAAAGTCCGGACCAAAAAAGGTCTGTTTTTATTAAATACTGGGAAAGGTACTTTGGAAACAGGCAGCTTGTAAGTCATCTAAAGAGACGTCTTAGCAAAGCAGAGGCCTAATTGGTTTGGTAATCTCCGCGGAGCTTCTGGTATGTATGGTTCTTTGTGTTTTTGGTAAGAGCTGGTAACGGCACCAGCTTTCAGTGTCCCGAGGTGGGGCAGAAGCGGCCGCAGAGTGTGGTCTGGTTATTGTCGCTGTTCTGGAGCAATTGTGGCTCCAGTTCAGTTGTATTGTCGTTGTTCTGGAGCAATTGTGGCTCCAGTTCAGTTGTATTGTCGTTGTTCTGGAGCAATTGTGGCTCCAGTTCAGTTATTATCGTTGTTCGGGAGCAGTTGAGGCTCCAGTTCGGTTGTGGTTTAAAAGCGGCTCGGGGATTGTGGTTCGTGAATCCTGGGTCATGAGCGGTCCCAGACCGGGTGGCAGGAAACAGTGATTGGGGTCCGGCACATCGGCTGCAATCGTATGTTCCAGCAGTGAAATTATTAGTGTGCCGTATGTTTTGTGGTCTGTGTGGATTTGCATTGTAGGCGCCTTGATTTGTGTGCTTTTGGAGTGTGTCATTAGTGTGTGGCAAGTGTTTTTGAGTTTGTGCCTGTTTAAAGCTGTGAAAGAATTTTAAACCCCCCGCCTGATCAGCGGAGGGATATCTGTGTGTTTGGCCAATTGGGAGTGCTTGCACCGTGTTTTGCAGTGTGTGCTGTGTGTGGGTTTTGTTCGTATGGCTGGCAGCGGAATTCTAACCAGTGTATTGTTGAAGTAAAAGCAGCTGTGGATGAATAAACTGTTTATTTTGTGTGTAAAAGGACGAGTGGCGTAAAAGGTTTGAAATTACGCCCGGTATCGCCTTGGTAACCGGCGGAAGGATTCAGGTTTTGTAGTCCCAGACTGTGGAGTTTTGTTTTTTTTCCAGCCCCGCTCCGACGTTCCCAAAAGGTTTTGATTGTGGAGGGGGGGAGCTTGTCTCGATCGTGAAGGAACACACTTAATTGTTTGTGAGGTCTTGAGACTGCCAGTGTGTGGAGTGGTATTTTAATTAAGAGCTGATGATCCCTGCTCGCAAGGAGAGTGCGGGACGGTGTGGGGCCGGGGTGGCCCCGCTTCCCTCTTGCAGAGGGATCTGTGCTGTATCCCCATTTGAGTCCTTTGACGTATGGCAACATTTTATTAAAACCTTTAGTTGAGTGTGTTTAGGGTTGTTAGTATCTGGCCGAGACCCGGCTGACATTTTGCAAAGTCCCCACCTGTAGACAGGAATTGTGTTGGGTTTTAACTGTACGCTTGCTGCAGTTTCTGAGCACATTTTAGCTGCAACAACCAGTACAGGGTATAGCAGGGGGCTTTTGTTTGATAACGATTTGTAATCAGCAATTTAAACAACGAAGAGGGGACAAGTGTGTGTTGTCAATTTCTTTGACTGTGTTATTTAAAAGGTTTTCCCCTCCAGTAGTGTGTGTAAACCCTGGGTTATTTTCATAAAAAGTATATGCCCAGGAGAAGAAGGCATAGGGAAGCCAGTGGAAATCTTTAGGGTAGAACAAGAGTACCCAATATATTGTTGTACCAGAGAAATATTAAGGATGGGAGCAAGTGAAAGTCAAGAGATTCCTAAAAGTAGTCCTCTGGGATGTATTTTAACACACTAGAAAGAATTGGTGGACTATAGTGGTACAGAAACCAAGAGGGAGCTAGTTAAGTTTTGTACACAGTGGTGGCCTTTTTATAAGCTCGACGAGGGTGTAAAGTGGCCAGTAAATGGCACACTGGACTATCAGACATTATTACAACTAATGCTCTTCCTACGCCGTGAACAGAAGTGGCAAGAAGTAGCTTATGCTGATATGTTCTTTACTCTTAGGGATCACCCTGAGTGGCAAAGGGATTGTGGAATGAGGCCACCATCTGATCCTTTAGTATTGGCCCTTGAAAAGGACAATAAAGTCACTAAAGGAAAGCCCAAATGGTGTTGTAGTACCTGCTCAATAAATCAGAGGTGCACACATCCCAATAAGGTGTACCAAGCAGAGGCTCTGGAACAAGAGACACAAGACATACTTAAACCACCCCCTAAAAGGCAGGAAAGAAGGAGGGTGGTGGGGGATGCAGATTCAGAATCATCATTAACTCCAACCTCCCCCACCTATCCACCACTGCCTAGCAGTGACAGTGAGTGGGATGAACCTGAACCTCCCCCACCAGTTCCCAAACTTCCCCCAAAAGGTCCTATAGCATCAAGGTTCCCTTCTCCTCAATTGATTTTGAAATTTGGGAAAAGAGTGCTAAAGGGTATCGAAATGACCCAACAGGGGTTGCTAAGAAGATGAAGTTTATGATTAAGCAGCATTTACCTGATTGGGCAGACATCCAACTAAAAGTAGCTAAGGATCTGGCTGAGGATGATTGTAGAACAACACAAGAAGATGTTAAAGAGGTATTTCCCCTTCAAGAGCCGGGTTGGGATCCTAATAATGATGAGGGGTTGGGACGATTAAAGAGATACCAGGAATTGATAGTAAAAGGACTGGAAAGAGCAGTCCTTAAAACCATAAACTGGTCAGCCCTATATGCTATCAAACAGGGCCCCTCTCAAACATCTTCTGAATTTCTAGATCACCTGCGAGACGCAATGCGCCGACACAACCCCCTGGATCCTGGATCTGATGAAGAGATGCAGCAATTAATAAATTTACATTTAGGACATTCTACAGGAGACATCAGGAGGAAACTCCAGAAGATCCGGGGTCCAAACAGCCGGAATTTAGAAGCTTTACTGGATGAGGCCTGGAGAGTTATGCTCAGAGTAACCGGGATACAGGGGCAACATTTTCAGTTCTGAATAAGGCCCTAATACCGGTAACCAATGATTATGTTATGATAAAGGGGGCAACTGGCCAACCTGAAAGAGCTCATTTTTGCAAGTCATTGAAGTATAAATTGGGAAAACAGTGGGGAATCCACCGGTTTTTATACATGCCTAATGCCCCATCTGCACTTTTGGGCAGAGATCTGCTAAATAAGCTGGAGGCAAAAATAATATTTAAGAATGGGGAAATTATTTTGGAGGTAAAAGATCAGCAATACATAGAACTGTTAAGTTTAATGATGATAACTAAAGAAATTGAAGTTGCAAATGAAGAGGGAAATTTTAGGAAAATAATGGATCAGGTATTTCCTGGGGTGTGGGCTTCTGATATACCAGGAAGGGCAAAGAATGCACTACCAGTACAGATTAAACTCAAAGAAGGAGGACAGCCAGTCAGGGTTAAACAATACCCCCTAAAGAAAGAAGATAGAGAAGGGATTAGTCCCATTATGGAAAACTTTCTGAAAATAGGACTACTGAAGGAGTGTCAGTCTGATTTCAATACTCCTATTTTGCCAGTGAAAAAGCCTGACGGGTCATACAGGTTGGTACAAGATTTAAGGGCTGTTAACAAGGGAACTGAGGACTTGTATCCAGTAGTTGCCAATCCTTACACACTGTTAACCCGTTTAACACCTGAATTAACCTGGTTCACTGTTTTAGATCTAAAGGATGCATTCTTTTGCCTACCTATCCATGAAGCCAGCCAGAAAATTTTTGCATTTGAGTGGGAAAGCCCTAAATCTGGACGCAAAACACAGCTCACATGGTGTGTATTGCCGCAGGGGTGCCAGAACTCTCCCACTATCTTTGGGGAACAGCTTGCAAAACATTTGGAGTCCTGGGAACCTCCTCCAGGAGAAGGACAGCTCCTCCAGTATGTGGATGACCTCTTAATAGCCACCCAGACCCAAGAAACATGCTTGGATTGGACGGTAAGCCTCCTAAACTTTCTGAGCCTGCAAGGGTATCGAATATCCCAAAAGAAGGCTCAGATGGTAAAGCAGACAGTCATTTACCTGGGCTATGAAGTGAGTGCTGGACAAAGAACCTTAGGGCAAGATCGCAAGGAGGCAATCTGCCAGACCCCAAAGCCTCAGACAGTGAAAGAACTGAGAACCTTTCTAGGCATGACAGGGTGGTGCAAACTGTGGATTTATAATTATGGATTGCTTGTTAAACCTCTGTATGCCTTGATCGCAGAAGGGAGCAGAGATCTTCAATGGACAAAAGAAGCAAGCCGAGCCTTTGACCAGCTGAAGAAGGCTCTAATGTCAGCACCAGCCCTTGGACTTCCAGATGTGAGTAAGCCGTTCTTTTTGTTTTCTCACGAGAAGCAAGGAATTGCTTTAGGAATAATAGCACAAAATCTTGGCCCGTACCGAAGGGCAGTGGCCTACCTCTCCAAACAGCTGGATACAGCAGCTAAGGGGTGGCCAGGGTGTCTCAGAGCTGTTGCAGCAGTGGCAGTGAACATCCAAGAAGCACGCAAGTTCACTCTAGGCCAGAAGATGACTGTGCTAGTGTCCCACACAGTGTCTACAGTCCTAGAAGTGAAAGGGGGGCATTGGCTCTCCCCACAGAGGTTCCTGAAGTACCAGGTTATACTGGTAGAACAAGATGATGTTGAGATTGTGGTAACTAACATTGTGAACCCAGCTTCTTTCCTCAGCGGAAGTATGGGAGAACCTGTGATCCATGATTGCCTGGAGACCATTGAAGCCACCTACTCCAGCCGCCCGGATCTGAAGGATACCCCGCTTGAGGATGCTGAGACCTGGTTCACTGATGGGAGCAGCTATGTCATCAGTGGAAAGAGGCATGCTGGGTATGCCGTTACCACAAGCAGAGAGGTAATAGAGTCTGGACCATTACCAACAAATACCTCTGCACAGAAGGCTGAAATAATTGCCTTAATTCGAGCCCTAGAGCTGGCAGAAGGAAAGAAAATTAACATCTACACAGACTCAAGGTATGCATTCGGTGTAGTTCATGCACACGGAGCCATTTGGAAGGAGAGAGGACTGTTGAACTCACAAGGGAAGAATATTAAGCATGCCCAAGAAATACTGAGACTATTAGATGCAGTACAATTACCTAAAGAGGTAGCCATCATGCACATCAAAGCACACCAAAAAGTGAGCTCTGAATTGGAGGAAGGGAATATGCTGGCGGATAGGGAGGCAAAAGAAGGAGCAAAAGATGAGATACCTGATGAGACAATTGAGGCAGCATTGATTCCAGATGGAAAAATTTCTATTGAAGGTAAGCCATTATACAATAAAAAGGATAAGAAACTTATCAAGGTAGAGAAGGCAAGTTATAACCAGGAGGGATGGGCTGTAACAGAAGAAGGGAAACTTGTAGTGCCCTCCTATTTGCTGTGGTCATTAGTACAGAGGGAACATGAGAAAACACACTGGGGAATAGATGCCCTGTATAATCATTTGAAAGAAAGAATCATGGCCAGGAAATTACAGGGCACAGTGATACAAGTAACTCGTCAGTGTAGCCTTTGCCTCCAAACTAATCCTAAAAATACCCCAAAGCCTAAAGTGGGACAAATTGGGAAAGGCTGTGGACCTGGGCAACAATGGCAAATTGACTTTACAGAACTGCCCAGGAAGGGAGGGTATCGTTACCTGTTGGTGTTAACTGATACCTTTTCAGGATGGCCGGAAGCCTTTCCTGCTAGGACAGCTAAGGCTCGAGAGGTGACCAAAGCACTGTTGCAAGAAATAATACCACGATTTGGAGTTCCAGCCACCATATCCTCAGATAGGGGCCACACTTTATTTCAAAAATTGTACAGCAAATAGAAAAAATGAACCATTTGATTAAACAACAAATTGTGAGACTGGGGCAAGAAGCAAATTTGCCCTGGCCCCAGGCTCTTCCATTGGCATTATTGCGAATTCGGACAAAACCAAGGGCAAAAGAGAAGCTAAGCCCTTTTGAAATATTGTATGGAAGGCTGTATGCAGTTCAAGAGGGAACAACACCCATTCAAGTAGGGGAAGAAACCCTACATAGATATATGGCGGCCCTAAATAAACAACTTAGAGAAATTGAGAAATATCTGGCTGGAGCTCAAAACAGAGAACTAGATGGGCCAGTACATGATGTACAACCTGGGGATTATGTGTACATTAAGTCTTTTGCAGAAAAGACCTTGGAACCGCAGTGGGAAGGACCATTCCAGGTGCTCCTCACTACCTTCACTGCAATCAAAATCAAAGAACAGAAGGCCTGGATCCATCACTCCTGAGTGAAAAAAGCTCCAGAGGGAACTTGGGAGGTCACACCAGGCGATAGCGAACTGAAGCTGAAGCTCACTGGGAACAACGAATAAATGGACTAATAGTTATTATGGACATTATGTGGAA
>JAGMWU010000384.1:21960-34659 GCA_018697195.1 Certhia americana | reverse complement strand
ATCCTACCCCATTAAAGGAACTAGAACGATGGTGGAAATCTAAGTTTGGGCACAGCCCCCAGAGGCTAGACAACAGTTGGGAGGAGGGCAGCCCATTAAAATCAGGGATTGACGAGAGGAAAAACAGCCCTCATGGACTAGATAGTCCACATGGGTCAGGGAGCTACATGGATGCTGACAGCCCACCCAGACTGGAAGTTGAGAGGGAGGAAGGCAGTCCGTCAGAAGCAGAGAGCCGAAGGGAGACACGTAGCCTACCCGAGCTCAGTCCATATGGAGATAACAACACCTCCAGAAATGGAGGCGTTTGTAGAATGGAAACCAGTACACCAAGGACTGGGGACAAAAGTAATTCATCGGGAGGCGACGTCCCTAAATTGAGATACAGCGAGAAGAATGATAATGAGACATGCAAACGGGAGGCAGAGAGTAACTCACAGAAACTGAACATAGTAATTCAGATAGAAGATAAGAGAAGTGGAGGGGGAGCAGAGGATGAGAGGAACAGCAACCCGGGACAGGATAAGAGCCGGCAGATACAAAAGAGGCGACAGACGCAGGATGAGAATCGGATGGATTGTGTGATAGAGATAAGAGAGGAAAATGAAGGGCAGGAAGGGGGAAAGAAGAAAGAGAAGAGAAAGAATAAGGAAGGCATTGAGGCACAGGAAGAAGATCCCGGGGAGGGGACCAGTCACTCGTATTATACCAGATCTGTGGCACGGGGGGAAGCAAAGCAAGGGGAGAAAGGGAATCACACGATAGCTCCTCTCCGACAAGTTATGCCAATGGTAGGGGAAAAGACTAGAGTAAAGGTGCCGTTTTCGACGAGTGATTTGAACAATTGGAGGGATGAGGCAAGGAACTTCAGGAGGAATCCAGAGGGAGTAGCAAAAAGGTTTGAACTAATGGCAAAGAACTTAGACATCGATTGGGAAGATATAGAAGTGATGTTGTCGGAGTTGACAGATACAGAAAGGGAACTTGTATTAGAAACGGGGAGACGACATGCCCAACTATTATCAAGGAGGCTAGAAGACAATTTTCCCAGCAGTAAACCAGAATGGGACCCGGGCAACGCAGAACACTACCAACGGCTAGTGCAGTATAGAAAATTGATAGCGATGGGCTTGCGTAATGCGATCCCTAAGGCTGTCAATTGGTCGATGCTGTATGATGTCAGGCAGGGAAAGGATGAGACCCCGTCAGAATTTCTGGATAGGCTCAGGGCAGCAATGAGACAATACACACCCCTGGACCCAGCAACAGAGGAAGGGAAACAGCATTTGTTAGGGTTAATGATGGGACAGAGTAACCCAGACATCAGAAAGAAATTACAAAAGCTCGAGCACCCGGCAAATAAAAACCTAGAGACACTGCTGAATGAGGCGTGGAAAGTATACAATAATAGAGAAGTTGAGGAGAAGAAAAAGGAGGACAGGAGGATAGCTCGAGTAGTGGCTGTAGCAGTGGCAGCTCAGAAGACAGGCTACTCGGAACCTGGAACCAGGGGAAGAGGTGGAGACAACCCAGCAGGAAGGGGAAGGAGGCTCCAGCCCCACTCAAATGGAGTAGGGCCGAATCAATGTGCGTACTGCCTGCAGACGGGACACTGGAAGCGAGAATGCCCCCAGCTAAGGGAAAGGCTAATGGCCACCACTACTACCACACTTCAGGATAGAGAATGAGGGGGACCGGTGGGCCGTACCCTAGCAGACCCACTGGTTAAAATAGAGCTAGGGGAGGGTAAAAAGGAATTAGACTTTTTGATTGATACGGGAGCAACCTTTTCGGTTTTAAATCAGGAATTTGTACCTAAAAGCGATGAATTTGTGCAAGTTATGGGAGCAACAGGCCAACCAGAAAAGGCTTACTTTTTGAAACCCATTAAATACAAGATTGGGAAGCAAATGGGAATTCATCAGTTCCTGTATTTACCAAATTCACCAAAGCCCCTACTAGGGAGAGACTTATTGGAGAACTTGGGGGCCGTAATAAAGTTTAATAAAGATCAATTGGAGTTTCGAGTAAATGAAGAACAACTGATTACAGCTTTAAGCCTGACGATCAGTTGTGTGGAGCCTAAACCTGAGAGCCACAATTTCGAGCGAATCCTGAGCAAGACGTACCCATTAGTGTGGGCTACTGATATACCTAGAAAATCAAAACAAGCAGCACCGATTGTCGTTGAACTTAAAGCTGGGACAAAACCGGTGATAAAGAAACGATACCTTTTGAGGATAGAAGACAAGAAAGGGATTGAGCCCATAATCAGGAGGTTTATGGAACTGGGGTTATTGGTAGAATGCGAATCAGATTTTAATACACCAATCCTGCCAGTCAAGAAACCTAATGGAACTTATAGGTTAGTCCAGGATTTGAGAGCAGTAAATGAAATAACTAAGGCATTGCATCCGGTAGTTGCTAACCCATACACGCTTTTGACTAGACTGAAGGAGAATTTGGCCTGGTTCACCGTATTAGATCTAAAGGACGCGTTCTTTTGCCTTCCCTTAGCTCCCGAGAGCCAAAAGATTTTTGCCTTTGAGTGGGAATCCGTAGATAGTGGAAGAAAGACCCAACTCACCTGGACAGTATTGCCCCAAGGATGGTGCAATTCCCCTACGGTTTTTGGGAATCAGTTAGCCAAGGAACTAGAACAGTGGGAAAGGCCGCTGGGAGATGGCACCCTTCTGCAGTACGTAGACGACCTCCTAATAGCAACAGCGACAGAGGAAGAATGCATTAAATGGACTATTTCCTTGCTGAATTTCCTGGGCTTAAGTGGATATCGAGTCTCTCAACAGAAAGCACAGCTGGTACAAAAACAAGTGGTGTACCTGGGATACGAAGTCTCCAGAAGACAGCGATCCCTGGGAGCAGCTAGGAAAGAAGCCATCTGTCAGATGCCCAAACCAGAGACGGTGAGAGATCTGCGCGCCTTTTTGGGAATGACAGGTTGGTGTCGGCTATGGATCTACCAGTACGGGATACTCGCTAAACCACTGTATGATTTGTTGAAGGAGGCTAAGAACATCCTAGTTTGGACTCCCGAGGCAGAAGAAGCCTTCAAGAAGCTGAAGTTGGAGCTAATGAGAGCACCAGCCTTAGGTCTCCCAGATGTATCAAAACCATTCTGGCTGTTCTCCTATGAACGACAAGGGATAGCCTTAGGAGTCCTAGCGCAGCAGCTGGGACCACACAAAAGGGCTGTGGCCTACTTCTCTAAGCGATTGGATGAAGTAAGCAAAGGATGGCCAGGCTGTCTGAGGGCGGTGGCCGCAGTAATAATTAACATAGAAGAGGCCAGGAAGCTCACGTTGGGCCAAAAGGTGACTGTGCTAGTATCCCACACCGTGTCGGCTGTGCTGGAACAGAAAGGCAACCATTGGTTGTCACCTTCCAGATTCCTAAAATACCAGGCCATTCTGGCTGAATCAGATGACGTAACCATTCAGGTAACTAACATTGTGAACCCAGCTTCATTTCTGGAAGGGAGGGCCCCGGCAGAACCCATTGAACACAACTGCCTGGAAACAATTGAAGCAGTCTACTCCAGACGCCCGGACCTAAAAGAAGAGCCGTTCGAAGATGCGGACAACTGGTTCTCGGATGGCAGCAGCTTCGTGAAGCAAGGAGTCAGAATGGCTGGTTATGCAGTCACTACTACAGAAAGGGTAATTGAGTCGAACCCCTTGCCTGCAGGAACTTCAGCCCAGAAGGCAGAACTGATAGCTCTGACTCGAGCTCTGGAATTGGCAGAGAACATGCAAATCAATATATGGACAGACTCTAAATATGCCTTTTCTGTTGTACATGCTCATGGGGCCATCTGGAAAGAAAGAGGACTGTTGACTACACAAGGAAAGACAGTCAAACATGCAGAGGAGGTTCTGCGATTGTTAGAGGCGGTCCAACTCCCAGCTCAAGTGGCCATAATGCATTGTAAGGGACATCTGAAAGGTAACACTATTCCAGAAATAGGAAATAGAAAGGCAGATACAGAGGCCAAATTGGCTGCCACAAGGTCTAGGGAAGTGGGAATAACGGCTCTAATACCAGGAGACCTGGATATCAATATCAAGCCAGATTACCAAGAATCAGACCGTAGATGGATTCAAAGAAATAAGGGCAAAATATTAGAAAATGGTTGGGGTCAATTGGAAACAGGACAGTTAGTAGTACCAGGAAATGTGATGTGGCAGTTTGTAAAAGCAGAACATGAGAAAGCCCATTGGGGTTTGGATCCGCTTTACCAATATTTGCAAACCAGGATAGCAGGACCGAAATTATTTACTACTATAAAGCACGTAACATCTCAGTGCGAACGGTGCCTGAAAAATAACCCGAATACGGGAACCAAGATACACCAAGGAGCCATAAGTCGAGGTAAATTCCCAGGTGAAGTATGGCAAATTGATTTCTCTGAGCTCCCAAGAAAAGGGGGGTTTCGATATTTGTTGGTATTAACTGATACATTTTCTGGGTGGCCTGAAGCATTCCCTTGCAGGACAAACAAGGAAAGAGAAGTAACCAAAATACTGTTGAATGAAATCATTCCACGGTTTGGGGTACCGAAGAGTATTTCCTCGGATAGGGGTACACACTTCTGTGCGAAAGTGGTGAGAGCAATAAGCAAAGCATTACAAATCAAATGGCAAAAATACCGGAACAAGGTCTTAGCCTGGAGGGGGTCCCTGGTGGGCATGCTGTTGAATATAAGGTGGCACTATTGGAAGACGTGATCTCCTTATATCCAAATCTAGACTTGCCCCAAGAAACCACTCCACCAGTGGAATGCAAAGTAGTGCACAATTTAACCTTTATAGGGCCTCAAGTGATAAAGAAATCTAATGAACTAAAATTATTATTGGACCCCACTTATTCCCTGAAAAAGGTGCAGATGAATATACATGCCGATGTTACGCATTTGCAGAAGGACTGCCGACCATTTGTACAGCAAAGCCTTAAGGGATGGAATGCATGGCTAGCAACTAGGTCCTATCACAGGCGGGCGCAAAGAGATATAAGTGGATGGGTTGGTACTGGATTTGGAATACTGAATGCAGTCGATCAAGAAGTATTGGTAAACAAATTGAGTACTGTCACCACCAACTTAGGAAAACTCAAAGTGCCGCTGAGTTCATCTATGCTTACATTAGCAGAAACACAATCGCTAGTAGTAAAATTACTAACCACGGTAGCAAACCATACTGCAGAGGATTTTGTAAAGCTCGCTGATTACACAGGAGAACTTAGTAAAGATATTGCACTCGCTATCCAATGCTCTCAGACGCAACAGTGGGTACAATCGGTAGCGGCAGGAATAATGAGGGAAGGAACGTCAGGTATATTACCTCAAGAAATAAGGGAGACAATATTAAAGGACAACCACACTACACGATTTGAGAAGGACCACCAAGCCTGGTGGCAATTAGTAAATTTCACTTATGAGCCACAACAGGAACATATTGAAGCTTATGTCCTCACCATCAGTGCGGCAGAGGAAAGAGCTATTTTTCCTATCCTCACTCTAGGGACAATACAACAAGATGTCATTGTCAAGCCAATAGACCACAATGTCTGGGCTAGTTATGATTATGCCAAAAATAAGTGGCAATCGGTTAGCACAGAAGCATGTATTCCTAGAGGACAATTAGGTTATGTTTGCAAAAATGCGGTAGTGGAAGCAGAAGATTTATGCTTAGACGCTGAAAATAGTGTATGCACCTTTGAAATGCTTTTGCATAATAGAACACAATCACAAGTTTACTATATAGGGAATGGGTGTGCTTGCGTACGGACAGCTTGTGACAATGTCACTATAGATAATTGCCAAGAGGAAACTAACAATACTAACTTTTGTGTGTGCAACTTTACCAAAATAGTGGGTTGTGATTTTTATTATACTGTCCCGATAACTACCCAACAGCTAATTAACACAGATTTTAACCTGTATCAAGAGATACCGATGTTGCAAATAGGGATGGATGTCAAAATTCTTAAAGCAATGCTCGCGCACCCTAAAGTGAAGAAATTGGTGCAAAGAGTGAATCAGACGACTAAACAGATGGTATGGCAGGTAGAACATGATTCAGAAAGAATAAAGAATGTACTCACCGAAGTAGAACAAGTGGGCCAGCATCATTGGGGGGATATCTTCACAGGATTCTCCCCAACAGCTACACAGGTTTTTAATTACCTGGTGCACCCAATGATATTGGTAGTTGTAGCCCTGTTAGTATTAACTCACACAAATATTTGTATGTGGTGGAAGTTAAGGATCATAATGAAAAGGACCCAAATGGTTTGGGCTATGGTACGAGCGCATCAGCGCTCTTAGGATCAGACCTTGACGAAAGAATTCGTAAGTTATAAGAAAAGGGGGGAATGAAGCCATAAAATAGATAGCCTTCAAGAAATAATGTGTTAAAACATAGAATGTGAAGCATTTGGAGAAAGTATAGTATTTAGGAAACACCCGGAGCAATAAATTGGTTAGGACTAGGAACACAATGACAGGAGAGGAAGATAAGGATGAAAACCACCGGACAAAGCACACTTCGAGCCAAAGCTAAAGCATGTCTAATGCCAATATGTCAGGTTGACCCTAGGAGCCTGGCCAAAGCATAGGAACTTAGCCAACTACACCGGGAATGGACCAAATTTGGAGAGAAGTTCAAAAGTTTAAAGAGGAAGACTCCTCGGAGACCACCGCCCATGATGAAGGCCGACCGGAACTACCCCCGAGAAGATCCTCAAAACAAAAGTTCCCGCCCACGCTCCGCCTACGGCACGCCCTACATGAATATGCATGAATATGATGTAATCCCAAACCTAAAACTGTATAAAAGGCACGCTTTTGCTGTAAGACTTTGGAAAATCCCTTTAGAGATTTCCCCAGCGCGCTGCTGAATAAAATACCTCCTGTCTATCTGACTTAAACTGAGTCTCTTAGACAGTTATTATATCGCCTTTTGGGGCAAAATTCGGCATCATGTGTCCCTGCTGTCCTGGAGATGGCTGAACAGCGGCCTGCCCATGGCAAGGGGGGAGAGACAACAACCCCTGTGCATGGAACTACAGCAGCAGAGAGGGCAGGCACAAGGCTGGCTTTAAAAGCCTGTCAGCAGCACAGGAAACATCCATGGCAGAGGAGAGATGTGTGCTGATGTCTTTCCAAATCCTGGGATGGGTGAAGGGATGGGTGTGAAGGGCTTTGCCATGGGTCAGAAGGTTTCTCCTGCCTTTGGGCAGCAGGTTTGTTCCTGGGCCCAGCCAGCTTGGCTCCTGAAACAGACAAGGGTCTGCACAAGGCTGACCTTCTGAACTTTGGGGGAAATGCCAGGGTCAAGGGGGGATATGGGTTAGGGGCTTTGGGAAGGCTGTACCTTCCTGGTCCCTGGGCCAGAGGGGAAAGGAAGAAGGGAAGATGGGGATGGGAGTTTGGGATAAAAGGAGGCTGTGCCCTCTGAAACCTGGAGAGAGAAAACCCCGCGGGCGTGTGCCCTGGTGAACTCTCTGCCTTTATTCAAATCAAGGTGAAGGACTCCTCTGTCTCCTGTTTGGACACAAACCTCTGGTGTTGATGGATTTTCCTGGCAGTGCCCACATGGAATCGGATGGAACCAAGTGTGCACAGTTTGACGGTGCAGCCTCCCAGAGCGCTGGAGACCATTGTGTGCCAATGGGAACAGATGGAACAAAGGCTCCCTAGTGACACAGCAGGGCCTCATGGAATGCAAGAGATCATCCTGATGGAATGGGAACTCAGGGAACTGTTAGAAATGAGGAGCTTGACTTGGCTAATATGTTAAGTAGTAATTTAATTTATTACTTAATATGGTAAAATATAAGCAAAGTAGCGCTGGATGCAGAATCTCTTCTTTTAGCTGCACACTGAATGCTGAGGCCTGCTGGTATTTATATGTATACTTGTCGGCTTTCTCAGCAGTTTTTAAGTCTAGTTTTTGTGTCACAATTTTATACTTCATATCGCTATTTCTTTCACAATTTTTATACTCCATTGTGATCTATTTTTTTTAGGATGCAAAATCAATGATATTGATAGCTGATGTCTTCATAGTTTTTATACTCTATTGTGATTTTTTTTTGTTTATAATATAAGATTTGTGTATGTTTAGATGTTGAGGTTCAGTTTTTATTTTTTTAGGGCTATTAATTTATAATTGTGATATCTAACTTTTTTTCTTTGAAAGTATTTGGCAGCGAGTCGATATCCATCATTTTTTAGGTACCTTTCTTTACTGTTTTGTTAGAAATTCTGAGATAGGCTTACTTTTATTTTGTTTAAATTTTTTTCACATTTTAAAGCTACAGTTTTAAAAATTTTTGTACAAAGCAATATTCTAAAATAGCTTAAGGCTTAATTCCAAGTAGAAACTATTTTGTTAAAAGAAAAGCAATATTTTAAGTTACAATTTATAGACTTTTACACCTTCAGATCCACAGTAGTAAATTGTGAACAAAAGATTAATTTAAAGGGCTTTCTTCCGTACTTTGCTTTCTATGTTTATTATAACTAATTTTTATAACTGTCTTATGACTGTATTCTACGTTTTACAATTAAAGTTGCACTAATTATTTTTATTTACTTGACATGAACTGCAACTTCGTATTTCACAGTCCCCCCTCTGCTTGTATAAATTTTATCTTACTCATTTGTGCTTGAATTTTGAAGTTAGTTAAAACTTTAGAAACTTGTTTGTTTGTTTCTTTTGTTTTCTTTAATTTTATTATTTTAGCTGCTTTTTAGAATGATTACATTTTTTTGTAGCTAGGTTAGGGTCTACAGGCATTACAGCAGCTTGCATGCTGTGAATAACAGAGTGGATTAGTTGGATAAAACATGGAATAAGGCAAGGCAAAAACAATAACTTAGTTAATGAACACAATATTATGAACTTTATTTTTTTCTATTAGGCTCCCCCTCCAAACAGCTGGTCTCACTATGAAGCTTGGAGGATGGAATTTTATTTTTGAACTGGTACATGTGCTACTTTTTTAATTTTTGCAGCAAGATTTTTAATAGTTTCTTTATAATTATTAATTTTTACTCATCACTTGGACTTATTGAACTTTTTACAAACTCTTCTTTTTTTAGCTACCAAATAGCCTAAAGCAATTTTGTTTTGATATATGAATGCTGGCATTTGTGAATGTTGTTTAGCTGGTAATTTTAGGGCATTAGAAGTAAGATTTGCAACAACTTTTACTACAGCATGAAGTCTTATTAACTGATTTAATAGATAAATTGGGGTTCTATATCTTTAAGTTTTATTTTGAGCTTCAGTGGTTGGGTCATAGTATGCTACTATTTGTTTTGTAGACTTTTTTTTTTTTTTTTTTTTTTTTTTTTTTTATTTTTTTTTTCTTTTGAAATGTTAGATTTAATTCTCTCTCTCTTTTTTTTTTTTTTTTGTTTGGGTTTTATTTTTTTTGTTTGTTTGTTTGTTTTGTTTAGGTTTATATACAGGGGTGCTCCCAACAGATTACTTTTGTACTTTGGTAGTACAAAGAAGGAGGTTTGTACAATTCTTAAAGTACAGGATTTTTTCTACTTACGGGATAATTCACTGTAAGCTTTTTGTCCACAAATCTAATATATTCTGTTAGGGCATTTTTGTTGGTCATTTACAGTTTTTGGTTTTTCTTAGTATGTTCTTAGGCTGTTTAAGGATTGCTAAGGGTTAGCTCTAGAACTTTCATGCTAACACAACTTAATTTGGTTATTTTATTTACAATTTTTCTTTCTTGTTAAGCCCTAATATTTAGCAGGAGATTTTGACTGCTAAGTTTTAGTGTTATTATTTGAATTTATTGATAAAGTGGACATGCAAGGAGTAGATTTTACTACTATAGTATATTTTTTTCTTTTCTTTCTGATGCAAATTGTTTAAATTACTTGATTATTTAAAACTTATTTTCTAGGTTGTTGGTTGTTTTAATGTTTGGAAATGTGAGTATGATTCTATTTTAGGAATTGTTTTGGAGCTAGGCTCTCATGCATTTATTGCTATTTTTTAGCTGATTTAAGTTTTTCACATATCTAATAGTTAGATAACTCTAGTTTTGTAGGAATTTTTTGCATTAGATTTACAAAAAGGTTTTCATTGAAGGTTAGGAAATCTCGATTGTGATGCTGCTGTTCTAACTGTTTGTATTGTTTGCTTAATTTATTAAACTTCTCTTGCCTTTTTTTCTTTTTTTTTTTTTGCTTTTGACTTTTGTTACTTTAATTTTTGAGTTATTTGTTTTCTTTTTTTTTTGGATTTACTTCTTTTTTATTTTTTGCAAAACAAAAGATTTTGACGTATCACAAACAAATTTGTTCATCATTACTTTTAAGAAGGTTGGTTATTATGGGCTTAACACTGGAAGAAATGTTTCTGGTTATAGTTTAAATTTTTTTGAACTGGATATAATTTCCTACTTATAGTGCCCATCTTTAATTGGTTGTGGTTATAGCATGTTCTCTTACCTTGAGAATGTGCTATAAGTATTGATTCTATTTTTTTTCCATCCATGCAGTGTGATTCCATTTGTCACAGATGGAGGGGACAACAGGCTCTAATCCTGCAGCTCGTTTGTGTAGTTGGTGGAGCTCAGGAGTGAGGCTGTTCCCACCCATTGCCTGGGGTACAAGGGCCAGGACAGTGAAAATAATCCTCAGGGCTTTGAACTCTCTGCCTTTTTTAAGGCCCCTTGGGTTGCATTGAAGGGCTGAGATGTTTGTCTTTTTGGTAGCAGAGTTTATACTTTGGGATCGAGTTACTGATGCTTTTGGTTTGATTGTTACTTTTGCTTTATGAGCTTTTTCCTTACAATGGTTGTGGACCAATTTCCATAATTTAGGCGAGTTGGCTCTTAAGCTTTGGAGATGTGTGACTGCAATAGGGTTGGTTTATGTACTTCTCTTTCTTCTAGTAATTCTTGGCTTCCTGCCACTCCTTTACTTTATTTGATATTTGTTAGGTATCGAATTGTTTTTGTTACACTCTATATTTTTTAATTTTGCCTTTGATTTTTTTTTAATTTCATTTAAGCTTGTGTTTTGTGTATATACGTTCTCCACTAATTTTTGTTTCTAGTTTTAGTATATTTTTTCTTTATTGCTGCCCACAATGTTTTATTGGGTTTTTTTTATATTTTCTCTTGCAGATATCACAAAGAGCACAAGGGATCTGTCCCTTTGACAGGTTTGTATACTACAATTTTTGACATTGAATACACTTAAACCAACTTTATGGCTAACATTTACAGTTTGGAGTGGGACATTCCACTTCCCATGGATAAGATTGGGTTTGCAAATTTAAGTATGAGCGCTTTTGCGACATGCATCAGTCTCTTTTTAGTTTTATTTTTAGTTTTCTAGGGGTAGAGGTGACTCTGCACTGAGATTCAGCTGGCGTCTCTGTTGGTGGTTTTACTGGTTCTTTGATTTGTGACGTGTGGGTCCAGCCTTTTTCTGCAGTTTGGAAGCTGTATTTGTGGTTAGCAGAGTTAAATATGGACCCTCCCACCTTGGAGACAAACCTTTTGTTTTAGCTTTTAATTAATACTTAGTTACTTGGTTTTATTTGATGTATGCTAAACCTTAGAGGGGCTGATTGAGCAATTCTTTCTTTTTCTCTTAGTTTTGTGACATATTGTCTCATTTTTTGGATGTGTTTTTGAATAGTCGTATCTTTTATGACTATTGATGTTTGGGGTATTTTAGAGAACTGGGCATTCTATAAAGCATTTTATATGCTGAAAGCCTTATATTTGCATTGGGGAGTGTTTTTATGTTAAGTAATGCTAAAGGAAAACATTTTACTTATGCCATTTGTGTTTTGATTAGTAATTTGGTTAATTGCTGTTTTATAGTTTGGTTTATTTGTTTCACTTTTCTTGAGCTTTGGGGGTGCCAACGGGTATGATATTTTTAGGAAATACTTATGGCTTGTGTTACTTTTTTAATACTGGAAGTAAAGTGAGATTTTTGATTAGAAATAATGGCTTTCATAACTTTGAATTGGGGAATAATTTGTTTAATAATATTTTAATTATAAACTTGGTTGTGTTTGTGTCAGCTGGGTAAGCTTCATTATTCTGATTTTAGTTAGGAGCTGCAATTGGCTGCTTTCCTTCTCTTAGAGGTCTTTGTTGATGGTCTCTCAAATCCTAATGCTAGCTTGTTTTATCAATTGTCTTTCTTTTGTTGTAAATAAAATACTTAAGATTGACTGGATCTCTGTCTAGGTGTAGCTGCTAGGTCTTAGAAACTGATCCAACTTTTTAAGCACTTTCAAGGGATCTTCAATTGATTTCCCCATTTTGTTTTTAAGACTCTTATTTTTTTAAAGTTTAAGGGTGCTGATACATATTTAATAACAAGTTTCTTTTGGCTTCTTACTAATGGTACTTTTTCAATGGATACAAGTGACTTTCCTCAATTTCTTTTTTGTTGCTTCTCTCACAGCTTTTTGCTCATGCTCTTTCCCTGTTTTTTGTTCTATGTGCTGCTGGTGAATTTAGTACTGGGAGCTGAACCATAGGGGCTTGAGGTGCAAGGGGTGCTGGATTGGGTACAGGGGGTGCTGGATTTGGTACAAGGGGTGCTGGATTGGGTACAGGGGGTGCTGGATTAGGTACAGGGGGTGCTGGATTGGGTACAGGGGTGCTGGATTGGGTACA
>JAGMWU010000383.1:18652-30746 GCA_018697195.1 Certhia americana | reverse complement strand
TTTTTTTTTTTTTTTTTTTTTTCCGTAGGATCCGGATGTCCGGGATCAAGGGGCTGCAGGGCGTGGTTCGGAAAACGGTGAACGACGAACTCCAGGCCAATATTTGGGATCCGCAGCACATGGATAAAATCGTCCCATCCCTGCTTTTCAACCTCCAGCAGGCGGAAAACCCGGAAAGGTGGGAATTCCCGGGAATTCCGGGGGTTTGGGAAAGGCTGGGAAATTCCGGCCGGGATTTGGTTTTGGGGTGGAGGAGGAAAAATGGGAATGGGGGGTGAGGAAAGTTCGCGGTATTCCCGGTTTTTCCATTCCAGCTATTCCCAAAATTCCCACCATTCCCACAATTCCCGTCATTCCCATAATTCCTATTATTCCCATCAATCCCATCATTCCCACAATTCCCACACTCCCAACAATTCCCACATTCCCATAATTCCTGCCATTTCCATAATTTCTGCCATTCCCACAATTCCCATCGTTCCCATATTCCCCACTATTCCCACAATTCCCAAATTCCCATCATTCCCACATTCCCAAAATTCCTGCAATTCCCATCATTTCTGCCATTCCCACATTTCCCACAATTCCCACATTCCCATTATTCCCACAATTCCCATTCTCCCACCATTCCCACAATTCCCTTTCTCCCGCCGTTCCCAGAATTCCCTCCATTCCCACCATTCCCACATTCCCATTCTCCCGCCATTCCCACATTCCTGTTTTCCTGCCATTCCCACATTCCCATTTTCCCGCCATTCCCACAATTCCCTCCATTCCCACATTCCCATTATTCCCTCCATTCCCATATTCCCTTAATTCCCACAATTCCCATTCTCCCGCCATTCCCACAATTCCCATTTTCCCGCCATTCCCATATTCCCACAATTCCCATTTTCCCACCGTTCCCATATTCCCACAATTCCCACAATTCCCATTTTCCTGCCATTCCCACATTCCCACAATTCCCACTCTCCTGCCATTCCCACATTCCCATTATTCCCACAATTCCCACTCTCCCACAGTTCCCACATTCCCACAATTCCCAGATTCCCACTCTCCCGCCATTCCCACATTCCCGTTTTTCCGCAGCCGCTCTCCGTCGCCGCTCCAGACCTCGGAGAAGGAGCAGGAAAATCCCTGGGAATTGGCCGAGCGCTGCCTCCGGGAATTGTTGGGAAGAGCGGCCTTCGGGAATATCAAGAACGCCATCAAACCTGTGCTCATGTGAGTCGGAATTCCCGGAAAAAAAATGGGAATTGCTGGGAAAAAATAGGGATTTTTGAGGAAAAAACTGGGAAATTCCACGGGAAAATGGGGGATTTAGGGAAAAAAATGGGGAATTTCCAGGGAAAGAAAGGGAAAATCTGGAAAAAATCTGGGAATTTCAAGGGGAAAAAAGAATTTTTGGAAAATAACTGGGAATTTCAAGGAAAAAAGTGGGAATTTCTGGGCGAAAAAATCCCTTGGAATTTCTGGATAAAACCTGGGAATTTCCAGGGAAGAAAAAGGGGGATTTATGGAAAAAAAGTGGGAATTTCAAGAAAAAAAAAAAATCTGGGAATTTCCAGGAAAACGGGGAATTTTCTTCACCCGGCAAAATGGAATTGCTGGGAAAAACAAAATGGAATTTCTGCTTTCCCCAGAATTCCCTTGTTTTTTCCCAGAATTCCCATTGTTCCCCTCTCATCCCCATTTTTCCCATAACTGACGTTTTCCTCGAATTTCCCAGTCTTCCCTGAATTCCCATTTTTCCCCAGTAATCCCTGCGTTTTCCCCAGAATTCCCTGTTTTTCCCCTCCCATTCCCATTTTCCCTCTCATTCCCTTTTCCCCCAAATTCCCATTTCCTCCCAGATTCCCTGGGTTTTTTCCCAGAATTCCCCATTTCCCCTCCTCATCATCCCAATTTTTCCCCGAATTCCCAGTTTTCGCCTCTCATTCCCTTCACCGCCCAGAATTCCTGGGTTTTTTTCCCAAATTCCCGATTCCCCCCAGAATTCCCATTTTCCCTTCTCATTCCCCTTTCCCAGAATTCCCATTCGCCCAATTTTCCAGAATTCCCCATTTCCGCTTCTCATCACCATTTCCCCCCCAGATTCCCATTTCCCCAGAATTCCCATTTTCCACAGAATTCCCTTTTTCCCCCAGAATTCCCATTTTCCTCGCAGAATTTCATTTTTCCCAGATTCCCATGTTCCCCAGAAAATTTCCATTTTCTCTTCTCATTCCAGTTTTTCCCCCCCAGAATTCCCATTTTTTTTTCCCGGAATTCCGTCTGATTCCCGCCATTGTCCCTCTTTTCCTAGCCACCTGGACAATCTTTTTCCTGTGGGAGCCCCAGTCTTCGCCCGCGCCTGTTTCCGGTTCATCATGTTCTCCATCCAGGTGGGATTCCTGGAAAAAAATGGGAATTGGCTGGAAAAAAATTGGGGATTTTCCGAAAAAGCGGAAACTTCCAGGGATAAATGGGGGATTTATGGAAAAAAATGGGAATTTCAGGAATAAAATTGGGGGTTTCTGGGAAAAAAATGGGAGATTTCCAGGGAAAAATGGGGGATTTATGTGAAAAAGTGTGGAATTTTCGCAGGAATTAAAGGGAATTTCGGGAAAAAATCTGGGAATTCAAGGGGGGGAAAAGAGAATTTTAGGAATAACTGGAATTTCAAGAAAAAAATTGGGATTTCTGGGAACGAACAACTGGAAATTTCTGGATAAACCCTGGTAATTTTCAAGGGGAAAATGGAATTTCTGGAAAAAAATTGGGAAAGTTCTAGAAAATCTGGTAATTTCCATGGGAAAATTGGGATTTCAAGGGGAAAAAAGGGAATTTCGGGGACAAAAAGGGAATTTCTGGGGAAAAAACCCACTGGGGAATTTCTGGATAAAACCTGGGGACTTTTCAGGGAAAATGGGGATTTACAGAATTTTTGGGATTCGGGTCGGGAGGAGCCATCCTGATTTTTTTATCCCGATGTTTTTCCCGCTAATATTCCCTCGGGATCAGCTACAGTGGAGCTCAGGTTGGAAGAATTCCTGTTGGAATTCCCAGATTTCTTCCCCTTCTTTGCTGCCATTCCTGAAATCCTGGAAAATCGTGGGAAAATCATGGAAAACAAAACAAAATTTTGGGGTGGGAATCAGGGGAACTGGGGGAAAAATCCTGGGAAAAATCCTGGAAAAATCTGGCTAAAAATCCGGAAAAATCCCTGAAAAGCTGAAAAAATTGGGGAAAAATCCGGGGAAAAAAAGGTTAAAAAACTGAAGAAAATGTGGGGACAATCCTGGAAATCGCTTATGAAAATGCTGGAACAAATCCTTCAAAAATCCTGTATCAATCCTGGAAATCCTGGGAAAATCCTGGAAAATTCTTGGAAAATGCAGAAAAACCTGGGAAAAATTGGAAAAAATCCTGATGAAAATCCATGGAAAAAATCCTGGAAAAGCCTTGGAAAAAAGCCTGAAAAAACTGTGGGAAGATATCCTGTAAAATCTGGGAAAAATGGCGAGACAAAACTTGGGAAAAATTCTGGAAAAAATCCCTGAAAAAATCCCGGGAAAATCCAAGGAAAACATCCTTCATCAATGATTTCCCATGAGTTCCAATATTTTTCCAGGATTTTCCCATGCTTTCCAGTCATTTTTCCATGTTTTCCATTTTTTTTACCCAAAATTTCTCTGTGATTTTCCCCATATTTTCCTGGAATTTTTCCCATCATTTTCCTGAATTTCTGTAAGTTGTCCAATTTTTTCCATAGTTGTCCCGAATTAATACCGCCGAAATTTTCCCTAATTTATGTGAGTTTTCCTTATTTTCCAGAATTTCCCATACTTTTCCTATATTTTACCGAATTTCCTGATTTTTTTTCCCCAAGTTTCCCGAATTTCCTGGATTTTTTTTTTCGCCAAATTTCCTCTTTTTTTCCCAAATTTCCAAATTTTCGAATTTCCTCATTTTCTGTATTTTCCTAAATTTCCCAACTCTCACAAATTCCTTGATTTTCCCATGGTTCTCCCATTTTCCGCAACTTTCTATCTTTTCCCGATTTCCTGTAAATTTCCCATAATTTCCTGTAAATTTCCCGTAATTGGCCCCAAATTTCCGTAACTTTCCCCAATTCCCATAATTTCCCGTATTCCTGGAATTTCCCATAATTTTTCACTAAATTAATCCCGAATTTCCCACACTTCCTTACGCCCTTCCCACCCAGCCCCATCCCCATTCCCAACTCACCTAAAATTCCACTTTTTCCCCTCAAGCCCCCCCTAAATTCCCCCAATTCCCATTATCCCACTACCCCGTTATCCCATCATCCCATTATCCCATTATCCCATTATCCCCCAGTATCCCCCATCATCCCCATTATCACCCATTATCCCATACCCCATTACCCCATTATACCATTACTCCCATTATCCCATTTCCCATACCCCCTTACCCCATTATCCCATTATCCCAATTATCCCATTACCCCATTATCCCATTATCCCTTATCCCAATATCCCTTATCCACTATCCCATCATCCCTTATCCCACTATCCTCATTATCCCATCATTCCATTATCCACTATCCATTATCCCATTATCCCCTATCCCAGATTATCCACTATCCCATTAATCCCAATATGCCCACTATCCCTCATCCCCATTATCGCACTACGGCCCATTATACATCATCCATTATCCACTATCCTCATACATCCCATCATCCCATTATCCCATTAATCCATTATCCCATTATCCCCCATTATCCCATTATCCCATTATCCCATTATCCCCATTATCCCATCATCCTCATTATCCCAATATCCCACTATCCCACTATCCTCATTATCCCACTCTCCCCACTATCCCACTATCCCGTTATGCCCATCATTCCCGTTTATTCCCATTGTTTTTTTCCAGCCCCCAACATTCCACCTGTTATCCAGCAGCTCCTGCTTCACCCTGTATTCCCACATTCGCAGCGCCGCTCCATCCGAGCCGGGATCGTTCACGTCCCTTTCCGGGGCCGCCGCCATCGGCCGCCGTCGGCTCCGTCGTTCGTCCCGGATAAAACCCCAGAGGGACGGAATTCCCGGAATTCCGGGAGGAAATTGGGGCTAATCGGGGGAAGGATGTGTTAAGGGATTTTCTGGGATTTTGGGGGGATTTTCTGATTTTTTCAGGGATTTTTTCTGGAATTTTCCAATATTTTCTAAATTTTTCAGGGATTTTCTGAATTTTCCAGGATTTTTCTTTCTGGAATTTTTCCCGTGATTTTCTAGGAATTTTTCAGGATTTCCCGGATTTTTCACCCGAAGGATTTTCTGGATTTTTTCTGGGATTGTCCATGGTTTTTATTCCTGAAATGTTCTGGGATTTCCCAAACGTTTTCTGAGATTTTCCGGATTTTTTCTGGGATTCCCAAGGATTTTTCTGGGACTTTCGCATGATTTTCCCCGACTTTCTGGATTTTTTTCTGGGATTTTCCTGGTTTTATTCGACTTGGAAATGTTCTGGGATTTCCCACGTTTTTCTGGAATTTTTCCAGGATTTTTTCTGGGCTTTTTTTCTAGGATTTCCCAGATTTTTCCTTCTGCAGTTTTTCTTGGGATTTCTCTAGAATTTTCTAGGATTTTTCCCAGATTTTCTGCATTTTTCTGGGATTTTTCTGGAATTCCCAAGGATTGTTTCTGGACTCTCCAAGGATTTTTTTGGGGGCTTTTCTGGATTTTTCCAGGATTTCTAGGATGAGCTTCCTGGGATTTTCTGGAAATTTTCTCTGGAAATTTTTTTCCCCCTGGATACTTTACGGAAATGTTCGGGATTTCTCAAGATTTTTTTCTGGAATTTTTCTGAAATTTTCCTGGGTTTCCTGGAGTTTTTTTTCATGGATTTTCCAGATTTTTCCCAGGATTTTCTGGATTTTCCAGGATTCCTTCTTGATTTTCCCTGAGATTTTTTCCCAGGATTTTCTGGATTTTTCCAGATTTTTCTGTGACTTTCTGGGATTTTTTTTCTGGATTATTTCAGGATTTCCCCAGGAATTTCTAGATGGTTTTCCTGGGATTTTCTGGGATTTTCTGGATAATTGTTCAGGCTTTACTGGAATGTTCTTGATTTCCTCACCCAACATTTTCTGTATTTTCCAGGATTTTTTTTTGTTTGTTTTTCTGGGATTTTCCAGATTTTCTGGCATTTACCATAAATTTCTGGGGATTTGGGAAATTTTGTGGGATTTTCCGGGATTTTCCTGGAATTTTCCAAGAATTCTCCCTGGGTTTATCTTTTTTAATTTCTGGAATTTTCCAGGATTTTTTTCTGGAATTTTCCATAATTTTCCAGGGATCTTTCCAGGATTGGCTGAGAATCTTTCCTCCCCCGATTTCTGAATTTTCCAGGATTATCTGAATTTCCAGGGATTTCCAGGAATTTTTATGAGATTTTTTCTTTTCTGGAATTCTCCAGCTTTTTCCTCAGAATTTTTCTGGCTTTTTTTTCCCCCCCTGGATTTTTCCTGGTTTTCTGGAATTTTTCCATGTTTCCCCCCATAGTTTTTTCTGGATTTTCCCGGGGAAAAAATCCACCCCATTCCCAATTACCATCACCAAGAATTCCAGGAATTCCTTAGATAAAACTCCATTCCCGATCCCAATTCCTGGGAATTCCAGGAAGTATGGAATCCCGGGAATCCCTGGATAAAACTCCCATTCCCGAATTTCCAGGAATTCCATGAATTCCTGAATAAAAATCCCATTTCCGTTCCTGGGTAATTTTGGGAATTCCTGAATTCCCCCATCCCAATTCCCAGTTCCTGGGGAATTCCAGGAATTCTGGAGATTCCAGTTTTAAACCGCCTACCCACATTCCCAGGATCCCAGTGCCTGGATTTCCCAGAAATTCCATGAATTCCCGAGGACTGGAACTTGGGAATGGGGGATTCAGGAATTCCCAAATGCCCAGGACTGGAAATGGATTTTATTCAGGAATTCCTGGAATTCTGTAATTGGTCAGAATGGGGTTTTATCCAGGGAATTCCAGGGATTTTCCCTGACTTCCGTGGAATTCCCAGTATTGGTATCTGGGAAATGCAGTGTTATTCTATGAATTCCTTGGAATTCTTGTTGATGGGAAATTGGTAATGGGGTGGGAATTTTTTTCCCGGAAAATTCCAGAAAATCCTTGGGGGGAAAACATGGAAAATTCCAGAAAATCCAGGAAAATTCTAGGGTGGGGGTAAAAAAATCCGAAAATTCTGAGACAAAGCTGGAGATTCCAGAAAAATCTCATAAAATTCCTGGAAAATTCCCTGGAAAATATTCCAGATAATTCAGGGGAAAATTCAGAAATTTCGGGGGAGGGGAAGATTCCAGACAATCCTGGAAAGGATCCTGAAATTATGGAAAATTCCAAAAAATCCTGGAAAATTCCAAAAAAAAAAATTTAAAAAAAAGGAAATCCATGAAAATTCTTGAAAATTCCAGAATCCCGGAAAATCACCACAAAATTCCCCCAATTCCCAGAAATTTATGGTAAAATTCCAGAAAATCCTGGAAAGCCCAGAAAAAAACAAAAAAAAGAAGATCCTGGAAATTCCAGAAATGTTGGGAAATCAAAGAACATTCCAGTAAATCCTGAAAACTATCCAGAAAATCCAGAAAATCCCAGGAAAACCATCCTAGAACAGATTCCTGGGGAAAATCCTGAAAATCCCGACAAATCCCAGAAAGTCACAGAAAAATCCTGGAAAAAATCCAGAAATCTGGAAAATATCAGAAATCAAGAAGAATCTGGAAAATTCCAGCAATCCTGGTAAAATCTGGAAATCCATGAAAAAAACTCCAGGAATCCCAGGAAAATTCCCAGGAAAATTCCAGAAAATCTGAGAATCCCGGACATTTCCAGTAAAGTTCCAGGGGGAAAAAATTGCAGAAAATTCCAGAAATCCCAGGAAGCTCATCCTAAAAATCCCTGGAAAAATTCCAGAAAGTCCCCCCAAAATCCTGGAGAGTCCCAGAAAAATCCTTGGAATTCCCAGAAAATCCCAGAAAAATTGCAGAAAATCTGGGAAAATCCTAAATTCCTAGAGAAATCAGAAAAACTGCAGATAACTCCTGGGAAAATCCTAGAAAATCCAGAAAATCCTGGAAAATTCAGAAACGTTGGAAATCCCAAACATTTCCCAGGATAAAACCATGGAAAATCCCAGAACAATCCAGAAAGTCCGTGGGAAATCCTGAAAGTCCCAGAAAATCCCTTTTTGGGGGGGGGAATCCCAAAAAATCCTGAAACATCTCAGAAAAACGTTGGGAAATCCCAGACATTTCCAGGAGATAAAACCCCATGGAAATCCCAGAAAAAAATCAGATAAATCCTGGGAAATCCCGGAAAATTCCTGAAAAATCCAAAAATCACGGGCAAATTCCAGAAATCCTGGAAAATTTCCATAAAATCCCTGAAAAATTTTAGAAAATCTTGCAAATTCCAGACAATCCCTGAAAAAAATTCAGAAAATCCCCCAAAATCCGCATAAAATCCCCTTAAACATCCTTCCCCCAATGAGCCCAATTTCCCCCGGAATTCCGGAATTCCGCCCTCTGGGTTTTTTCCGGGACACGAACCGCGGAGCCGCGGCGGCGATGGCGGCGGCCTCGGAAAGGACGTGAACGATCCCGGCTCGGATGGAGCGGAGCTGCGACTGTGGGAATCCAGGTGAGCCCAGGAGCTAGCTGGATAGACCAGGTGGGAATGTTGTGGCTGGAAAACAAACAAGGGAATCCGGGGGAAAAATTGTGGGATAACGGGATAGTGGGATAGTGATGGAAGTGGATATGGGATAGTGGGATAGTGGGATATTGGATAATGGGATGATGGGATAATGGGTATAATGGGATAATGGGATAGGGGTTAATGGGATAATGGGATAAATGGAGACTAATGGATAATGGGATGATGGGATGATGGGATGTTGGATTGGGATATTGGAATATGGTATAGTGCGCATAATGGGATGATGGGATAGTGGGGATAATGGGATATGGGAATAGTGGGATAATGGGGATAGTGGGATAATGAGCTAATGGTATAGTGGGATAATGGATGATGGGATAATGGGATAGTGGGATAATGGTGACTGGATAGTGGGATAATGGGATATGAATAATGGGATAATGGGATAATGGAAGTAATGGGTATGGATAATGGGATAATGGGTAATGGGTAATGGGATAATGGGATAATGGGATAATGGGATAATGGGGTATGGGTAATGGGATAATGGGGGATAATGGGGATGTGGGGATAATGGGGATAATGGGATAATGGATAATGGTGGATGATGGGGGATAACGGGATAGTGGGATAATGGGAATTTGGGGAATTTCAGGGGTTTGAGGGAAAGTGGGAATTTTTGTGAGTTGGGAATGGGTTGGGGATGGTGGAAGGTAAGGAGTGTGGGAAATTTGGGATAAGTTTGGACCATTATGGGAAATTCCCAGGAAATACAGGGAACTTATGGGATTTTGGAAAGTTACGGAATTTGGGGCAATTACGGAAATTTAGGAAATTATGGGAAATTTACAGGAAATCGGGAAAATTATAGAAATTTGGGAAATTGGGAGAACATGGGAACTCACAGGAAATTTTGTAGAGTTTGGGAAATTTAGGAAAAATACAGAAATGATGGAAATTCAGGAAAATTATGGAAATTTGGGAAATTGGAAAAATCGCAGGAATTCGGGAAAATTGGGGGGAAAAAGCAGGAATTCGTAAAATTATAGGAAAAGTATGGGAAAATTCTGGAAAGTTCAGGAAACTCAAAAATTAGGGAAATTTCGGTAATTCGGGAAACTATGGCAAATTGGAAAACTTACAGAAATTCAGGAAAATGAATGGGAAATTCCAGGAAACATATGGGAAATCACAGAGAAATTTGGGAAAAATGGGAAAACCCTGGAAAATGCTGGAAATCTCATGGGAAATTCCTGAAAATATTGGAAATCATGGAATCATTGTGCAGGATTTTTCCTGATTTTTCCGGGATTTTTTTCAGGATTTTTCCAGAATTTTTCCCAAGTTTTTTCTCGCATTTTTTCCACAGATTTTTCCATGATATTTCCACATTTTTTTTAAGGCTTTTTTCCAAGGACTTTTCCAGGATTTTTTCCAGATTTTTCTCAGGAGTTTTTTCCAATTTTTTTCCCAGATTTTTCTGCCATTTTTCAGAATTTTCCAGGATTTTCCCAGGATTTTCCCATGATTTCCAGGATTTTTTGCAAGATTTTGCCAGCTTTCCAAGGATTTTTTCCGAGATTTTCCCCACATTTTCTTCAGTTTTTTCCCTTTTTTTCCCCGATTTTTCCCCAATTTTTTTCCAGCTTTTTCCGGGATTTTCGCCGATTTTTGCCAGATTTTTTCCAGGATTTTTCCCAGGATTTTCCCTCATTCCCCTGATTTTCCATGTTTTTTCCTGATTTTCCCACCATTTTTCCAGGATTTCAGGATGGCGAAAGAATGGGAAGACATCTGGGAATTCCCAACAGTGAATTCGTCCCCTGAGCTCCACTGAGGCTGATCCCGCAGGGATTTCCAGGCGGAAAAATCGGATAATAAAAATCCACGATGGGCTCCTCCCGAATCCCAAAAATTCTGTAAATCCCCCTTTTTTCCCTGACATCCCAGGTTTTATACCAAAATTCCCAGGTTGGGTTTTTTTTCCCCCAGAAATTCCCAGGTTGGGTTTTTTTCCCCAGAAATTCCCTTTTTTTCCCCTTGAAATTCTCAATTTTTCCCATGGAAATTCCCAGATTTTCCAGAACTTCCCAATTTTTTTCCAGAAATTCCATTTTCCCCTGAAAATTCCCAGGGTTTATCCAGAAATTCCCAGTGTTCTTTTCCCAGAAATTCCCAATTTTTTTCCTTGAAATTCCCAGTTATTTCCTAAAAATTCTCTTTTCCCCCCTTGAAATTCCCAGATTTTTTTCCAGAAATTCCCTTTCTTTCCCTGGAAATTCCCCACTTTTTCCATAAATCCCCCATTTTTCCCTGGAAATTCCCACTTTTTTTTCCCAGAAACCCCCAATTTTTCCCTATAAAATTCCCCATTTTTTCCATAAATCCCCCATTTTTCCCTGGAATTTCCCGCTTTTTCCTGGAAAATCCCCATTTTTTCCCAGCAATTCCCATTTTTTTCCGGGAATTCCCACCTGGATGGAGAACATGATGATCCGGAAACAGGCGCGGGCGAAGACCTGGGGCTCCCACAGGGAATGATTGTCCAGGTGGCTGGAAAAGAGGGAATGGCGGGAATCAGACGGAATTCCGGGAAAAAAAAATGGGAATTCTGGGGAAAAAAAATGGGGATGAGAGGGGAAATGGGAATTCTGGGGAAAATGGGAATTCTGGGAAAATGGGAATGAGAGGTAAAATGAAATTCTGGAGGAAATGGGAATTCTGGGGAAATGGGAATTCTGGGAAAATGGGAATTCTTGGAAAATGGGAATTCTGGGAAAATGGGAATGAGAGGGAAAATGAAATTCTGGGGGAAATGGGAATTCTGGGGAAATGGGAATTCTGGGGGAAATGGTGATGAGAAGGGAAATGGGAATTCTGGAAAAATTGGGAATGGAATTCTGGGGGAAATGGGAATGAGAAGGGAAAATGGGAATTCTGGGGGAATCGGGAATTCTGGGAAAAAAACCCAGGGAATTCTGGGGGGAATGGGAATGAGAGGGAAAACTGGGAATTCTGGGAAAATGGGGATGAGAGGGGAAATGGGAATTCTGGGAAAAAAACCCAGGGAATTCTGGGAGAAATGGGAATTTGGGGGGAAATGGGAATGAGAGGGAAAAATGGGAATGGGAGGGGAAAAACCAGGGAATTCTGGGAAAAAGCAGGGATTACTGGGAAAAAATGGGAATTCAGGGAAAACTGGGAATTCTGGAGAAAATGTCAGTTCTGGGAAAATGGGGATGAGAGGGGAAATGGGAATTCTGGGAAAAAACAGGGAATTCTGGGGAAAGCAGGAAATTCCCATTTTTTTTCCCAGCAATTCCATTTTTGCCGGGAAATTCCCCGTTTTTCCTGGAAATTCCCAGATTTTTTTTTTTTTCTTGAA
>JAGMWU010000382.1:9907-22665 GCA_018697195.1 Certhia americana | reverse complement strand
TATCTATCTATCGCTCTATTTATTTATCAATCTATCTGTCTATCTATCTGTCTAGCTATGAACCTACCTATCCTTAAAAGTATTTGAACATAAATAAACCATCACTCATCACCCCAAAACAGGGGTGCAGCTGCAGCAGGGCAGATGGGCAATGATTTGAACGGCTGGGATGGCCGGTCAGTTTGTCACTCCTTGAGTTTTTCGGTTGGTCTAGTGAAGCTTCAGAGGAGCACCTGTGGAGAGAGGAGGTGTCAGAGGCCCCAGCTGCCAGTGGCACACAGGGAGCCTCCTGCACAGCAGGGCCCAGAGCTGCCAAGGCTCCCCAGCACGGCTGGCCCAGTTGGACAGCTGCCCGTCAAGGCCCTGGCAAGCAGGGGATGGCTCTGGGCAGGGAGCCTGGCCAGGAGTGGGCCCCAGAGCACGTCTGCCTTTCAAGGGCAATCTCAACCCGTCTCTTTCTCCTCCCTGCATTGCTTTTCCTTTACCCACTGCTCCTGGGGCTGCTCCAGCACAGGTTTATTCAGACTGGAAGGGGACACTGAGGAGTTGCCTCCCACTTGTGCCTTCATCTTCACACTGTGACTGCCCAGGACTTCGGGTCAATCTATATTTCGGTCACAGTTTAGAGGGAAGCACCGATGAGATACGTTTTCATGGTGTTCTGTTCTCCCCACCTGTTTTAGGGAATTGGGCACTGTAAGGAGGTCTTCAGCATGAGAAGCCACAGCCTCAGTTGTAACCACGGGTGCCTCCTGTGCTCCAGGAATGGCCGTGGCTGTAAATGTGTGTTTGTCTGCAGGACAGGGTCAGGGCACATCGAGGCCCTTGTTGTTCCTGCGGTGCTGCCCAACAGCTCCAGCAGACCCCGGGGCCGCGGCCCTTCCCCTCTGGGGCCCTGACCTGGCCCAGCCCCACCACGGGACCCGGCCTGACAAGGGCACAGCGGCTCCAGAGGCTCCGCCCGGCCCCCAAGGGATAGGCTGTGCCCTCCCGCTGAGCCGGCAGGCCGGGCCCAAGGCTTTGCAGGGAGATTCCTGTAGCTTAAACCTCAAATGAGAGTGTCCCTTTGCTGTGCTGAGAAGACAGAAATATGTTTTACCGCACTGAAAACCTCACAAGAGATCCCTACACACATTAGGAGAGACCATAAATATTTCTTTGTGCCTCATGAGTGATTCCTGCACACGTTTGGAATGACCCCAAAATAGCCTTGTGTGCCTCACAAAAGAATCCAGACCCCTATCCATCTTAGGATGGACTTAGCTCCTCTCCAGGCCTTGATGGCAAACACTAAATTGCCATGTAAATCAAAGGAAGTTAAGCCCCTGCCAGCCTTACAGAGGTCTCCAGTCACCAGTACTCCATAGAAAAGATCCCGAATCCCCTAAGAACCTCATGAGGAGCCCAGCCACATGCACCACATATAAAGGACCCAATCCTCTGCATGTCTTACAGGAAAAACCCAACACCCCCCATGTGCCTCACAATGGAACCCAGTCATCTGCTAGCCCTACAGGGGTCCCACATCACCTGCATGCCTGTCCCAGGGGTGATGTTCTGAGTTTTGTGTCCCTAGTCATCTGTTCTGTTGGGGCTGGATATGTTCTTCAAGACTGGCTCAGGGAAGTTTTGTTTCAGTTTTGTTATCACCCTGCTGATAATAGTTAGAGGGACATAGACATATAGTGCTGCTTTTGTGGCTGCTTTTGCTTTTCCTTGCTGGCGTTGCTCTTGCTTCTGCTTAGCTCTTTAGTTAGTTTATCTCGACAGTCCAAGATTCCTCCGGACTGTTTTTTCTTTCCCTCCCTCATTTTGTGGAATCATTCAAGCCTGCTCTGGACTGGGACCTGGGAAACACTGAGAGTCTGCACTCTGTGGCCTGCAGGAGTCTGCCCAGCGCCGGAGAGATCAACAACAGAGCGACCACTCCCCAGAGAGAGACTTTCCAATTTGTTATCTCGTCAGAATGACGATCCAGTATTGTTCATCTTGTGTGTTGGGGAGTGCTCTGTCTGTTCAATAAACAGGTTATTTCCACTTCTCTCTGAGGAATCCTTCCCCAGCCGGTTGGGGGGGTTGGGAGGGAATGTATGGGTTTGCTCTCTGAAGGGGCCCCTTTGGGAGTTTCTCCCCAAACTTGCCCTAAACCAGGACAATTATTCAGAGCCTAAATGGGCTAGAGGAACCATTTTATTCAACCAATATTGGTAAATGTAGGGGATTGGTTTGAAATGCATGAATTTCTGTTTGTTCCTCTTTGTGATTGTCATCTACTGGGATGGGGGTTGATGGCTAAACTAGAAATGTAAATCCAAATAATGCAAGGGGATAAGGAAGCTCCCAGCACTGTAACTTTGTGTCAAATGTCTGAGCAGGCCTATGCTGAAGTAACCCCACAAGTCTGGGCAGTGCCAAGGAAATGTGGAAAATGAGATGTGGAACCTTGCAAATGACTTGGAAGCCACCAGCACAAGTGGTGTCTGAAAAGCAATACCCTACTTGAGGGGAGGGAAGGAAAGGGGTTACAGCCTGTTCCTGAGTGCCTGTTCAAGGCAGGTCTTTTGCAGACATGGATGTCTCCTATGACACTGCTGTCCTGCCAGGTAAGAACCTGGCAGAATTTTTAAGTGTTCAAAAGCAGATGATCTGAGGCTCCTGCCCTAGCCCTTCCAGACAGGGAAACAGAATTTGAATTTTATGCGGCTCTTGAGCAGGAGTATGTCAAAGGAGTGGAAGAACACCACGGGGTGCTACTTGAAGACTCATGGCCCATTTTTATAAACTGTTAGACCCATGAGCCAGAGGTGGCCCCATTGTTTGCAAAACTGTGCAGCCACTGGCTTTAATGATAACTGAGGATGGCAGGAGGTTCTGTAATCCATGAAACCTCACATGAGGTTAAGGCTTTGTCCCTCAAAAGAGCCTTTCATGGAACAGGAAGCTCTAGAATTAAGATGTGTGGAAGGATTTAACCCCACGGCCAGTTCCCGGCTGAGCGAGGGCAGCGCCAACGTGCAGCAGCTCAAGGATCCGCTCCCTGTGCCCTTGCCGGGATAGGGCTGCCCTGAGCGTTGGCATGGACAGAGGGTCCCCCTTGTGTGCTCGCTCTGACCCTGCTGCCACAGCCTGGCTCCCTTCCATTCAGATTCCTCCCGTCAGGGACACTCTCCACACAGATGCTGCTTCTGATTCCTTGCATTCACAGCAGTGTTTTTCCTGCATTTTAGCCAGGCCTTCCCCAGTGTAAGGGGCCGGGCTGTTCAGGGCAGAGTGTGTTGATGTTTCTGTGTCCAAGGTTAGTGTTTTGCAAGCTGTGGTGTGTCCCTTTTGCCCAGCGCTGTCCCTCTGTGCCCTGCTGGCCGACGTTTCCCCTCAGCAGGGCCGAGCCTTTTCCCGCCCTTTTTGCCCTCAGCGCTGGCCCCGCCCCCCGCTCTGACCACGCCCCCTGTGCTCGGAAGGGCTCCCCGCCCTCCCCTCCTTAAACCCCGGCCCTGGCTCTGCCCTCATTAGTGCCGCACTAATCAACGCCCTGCCGGCACACAGCAGGGCTTGGCAGGAGCTCTCTGACACAGCCTGCCTGCCTGGGGCACGGCACACATGCACACTGCTGCACCCCCATTCAGGCCAGGGAGCCCGGGCACCGTCACCCGCCGGGAAAGATGCTCCGTCCCAGCCCACACCTACACCAAAGGGAGAGGAGGAAAGCAGGGTGCCACAGACACAGCACCCCTCAGCAGTTCCCCTGCTGTCTGTTCCCCACCCTGCCCCTTCCAGCTCCATGCCATGTTTACAGAAGTTCTAAAAGAGGAAAAAGAGAGAAACAAGTTCCAGAGCAAATTTCTGGAGGAAGAATCCATCAATGTCCAGGAGGCTCCTGTGGCTCCTGCTTGAAAATCATTCCTGTGGGGTACATGGCACAGGGTGTCCCAGGACAAGGAGCTGGACACTGATCTCTCTTGGATCTCCATGGAACCTGTCCCAGACAAGGATGGTCCTGGATATGCACCTGGCTCTGTGCCAGAAAGGTCCCTGCTCCCTGGTGTGGGATGGCAGGGGTAGCAGTGGCCCTCTCACACTCATCCCACTCATTGCTCCCTGCACTGGCTTTGTCTCTGGGTGTTGATCCCCCCCCTTTTAAGGGTGTCCAGCCCTATTCCCATGGGGAGGGTCCTTGGAAGCACCCGTGGCATACCCAACCTCTCTGGGGGCTTGGAGCACTGGTGAGGGAGGGGGCTGTTCCTGGTGACCAGAAACTTGGCTGCTGCCGTGTGCCAGGGGCTTTCTGCCTGCTGGGCTGGGGGAACACCCTCTCTGAGCTCAGACCCACACCCATTCCTTACCACAGCTCCTCCCAAAGTGAGGAGGGTGCCATCCCTTGGCCAGGGCCCTGGTGGGTCATGGCAGATCCTTCTTGCCCAGGGAGCCTCCTCCCAGGTAAAGGGGGGGCTCCCCAGAGCCCACGTCTCTCCAGCTCAACCCCTCTAGAGCCAGCCAGAGACAACCCCCGGCTGCCCTAGGGAAGAGGTGGAAAGAGCCCACACCAACACCCAAATCCCAGTGGGACAAAGACACAGGCCATCCAAATCATAGGGGGACAGGGAAAATACCCTGTGAGAGTCTCTTGACCAAGGCTGCAGCTGCTGTTCGTCACCTAAATAATTAGAACCTGGCAGCAACCCCTGACCAAGATTGAAACTCAAAGAAAAGTGGAACACATTGTGACATTGTTTATTTGGGATAACTTAGGTCATCTCCCACAGCTCCCAAAACAGGCACAGTGCAGATCAGGGCAGGATACTGGGATGGCCTGGGTTATCCCAGCATTTCTTGGACACTCGGGGAAGCATGAAAACCTGGCCAGGCTTTCGCCAGTGCCTTCATGAACTTGGGATAAAACTCCCAGATGGCCTTTCCCAGAAGCTCCAGGGGCGTGTGGGGTAACACTGCCAAAAATGAGCACACGGGAGGGGGCCAAACTCACTCGGCAGGGGTTCTAAAGCACTTCCAGGGTGTCCTTTCCCTCTTGTCCACGCAGGATTTTGCTCCTTCTCCAGGACCTTCTCCCTTCTCTTGGGTTCATCCTGCAGCATGGGCAGCAGCTCGGAGGGGATTCCACCCCTTGTCCTGTTCAGCTGAGTCCCCAGGTGTGGAGCTGTCTCCAGCCCAGGAAGCCTGAGAGGAGGGTGCTGAGCTGATGGAGTGAGTCCACAAGAGGCCTCAGAGCCTCCTGCTCCGAGGGCTGGAGCCCCTTTGGAGCCAGGCTGTGAGAGCTGGGGGTGTTCAGCTGGAGAAGAGAAGGCTCTGCCCAGAGCTCAGAGCCCCTTGCAGTGCCTACAGCGGCTCCAGCAGAGCTGCAGAGGGACTGGCAGCACCTGGGCCTGACAGCGCCTGGAAGCAGGAGTAGCCAGAGCTGGGAGCACCTGGATCTTGGAGCAGCCAGCTCCCACCACGTTTGGTGATGCCTGAGCAGGGCTGCAGCGATGCCAGTGACATCCTGCAGTGACATCTGCCCCGTGCTGCTGGGCGTGCGCTCGGTCCCAAACCTCACCCTGATGCTGATCTCCATCTCACTCTGCCTTGAGACAAACTCACCGTCCTGGATTTAACCTTGTCCCAGTCCCAGATTCGTGCAGACCCAGAGCCCATCTCAAGGCCAGGTGTTGCAGTTTCGTTTTGAAGCCAGAGGGAAATATTAATTATGTCTAATGATTTAGGTTTGTCAGTTTGAGTTTTCCAAGCCAACGCACCAATTAAAGTGGTGGGTGTTTTTTTTGCTCTGACATAGGTTTAGGAAAAAAGCAAAGTATGTATAAACTTGAATGGGTATAAAGAAAACTTCATTAGCAGAATGAAAAGGAACATAATATGAATATCAGAATGAAATTTTCAGGACACCCTCTCTACACTTTTCTACTGACAATGTAGAGCCAAAACTTGGGACTTTTAGTCAGTGTACTACCTCTGAAATCATTTCCTTCAGTTCATTTAGGGAGAAGAGTTTCTCTTGCCATACTGTGGAGATTTCTCTTCAAGAAAACAGTTTTTCTTGTGCCTTCAATGTCACTGTGAGTGGGCCACCTGGGACAGGAAAAAAATATCTGTTCGCAGTGTGAAACTCTTTCCCATGTCTTGCAGTTTTTTCACATCTGCTTTCATGGACCATTTCAGTTTACTGGGGTGTTATTTTAAGGATGAGCTGTTCTAGCATAGAGTAGAAGTTCTCTTTGTCCATCTCTGCTTTTATACTTTGATCTCTATGGCAAGGTTTCTCATTTCTTCATGTTCCAGTTTCTCACTGGATCTACAGCAACATCTTTTTTCTTCAACTCCTGGTGCCTCAGCTCACAGCTGTGCCAGAATGCTACATCCCCCCAGTGTATTTCCATGAGATACAAGGAAACAAAACCAAAGTCTGCTATATCAAATACATCTTCAGTATAGCTTTATAGGATTTCAAGCTGAAAGCATCTCTTCAATCCCTTGCATCTAGAATTAACTCTTTCTTTACTGACCTCAGAGTCCCATCTTATGATTTCTATGCATTCACCTCTTCTTCCCTTTCTGAATTCAGGAGAGAAATTATGTTCTTAGAGTCATTTGTTTTCAAGTTCTGCCATTAATTCAAACAGTTTTACAAAGTCTTGTAACGCTGAAAGGTTGATCTGATCCAAGATCTGCATTGGGAACATGGCTCTCCATGCCTCTCTGTTGGCCATGTGGTCTCCTCTGGCACCGTGCGAGTTGTGCCCGCCCAACTCTGCTGGGGTGCTGAGAAACAGGAAAAGCTGCTGTCAACCCTTTTATCCTTCTGTCCATAGTAAAGATGGCTTAAAGCAGCTGAGCAAATAAAGTTCATTGCCAGCCATGTCGAGGTGTCCGTGGGAGATCGGCCCGGCCCCTCTGATCCTGGCCACGTGGCCGTTCCCAGTCTGTAATGGCAGCAGCTGCACAGCTGCTCCTGGCCCCCGGGCCACTCTCTCTTAAGCTGCTCCCAGTGCTAATACAGTCTCTGTCTGGCACAGTCCGGCAGGCTCTGCTAGGAAAGGGCTTGTCCCTGCTGCCAAGGAGTACCAGCTGCCCGCTGGGACAGGGCCCAGTGGGCTCCCCAGTGATGGGCTCGGCAGCTCACTCACCACCCTTTTGGGAGCAGAGATCTCAGCTGGGCTGTGGGGCCAGCCCAGACCCAGCCACGTGGGCCAAGCCAGGGCCAGCTCACCACATTTCCCAAGGCTGGAAGCCTGGAGAACTATTCCTGGGGTTTTGTTTTAAATTGTGTGTTCACAAAGGTGTATTCACTCCTCTCATTGGTCTAATCATCTGTCACTATTACAAAATTGTCCAATCAGATCAAACCAGGACAACTGGGAACACTGGGAATTGGGATATGCGGACATGGGGACATTCCCAGGGCAGGGGGTCCTTGATCAGCTGTGCCAGAACCTCTGCCAGGGTCTCCCAGCACGGCCAGAGCTGCTCGGCCTGGGGTGCCCAAAGCCCTGAGCAACCCCCAAGTCTCTCCCAGTAACCCTCAAGTCCCTCGAACCCAGAAGCCAGCAAACGCCCTGCAAGATCCCATCATTTCCCCATCCATGTCTCAGTTCACCATCTTTAGGTTTATCCCGGTTATGGGTGTTTTGATAGGACAAAGAGAAATAGAAAGAAAATGCAGTCCAGAGGGAGCCAGGAGGATGTGGAGCCCCCAGCCAGGTGTCCTCCCACCCGGGATCACCAGCACCACGGATCACCTGGAATCTGCCCACCGGGGCTCACTGGGGATCATCCAGCACGGATCCTCCCATGGGTGATGGAGCTGGGGCAGCACACGAAGCTCTTCCTGCACTCAGGGCACTTGCAGGGCTTCCCTCAGTGCTGGTTCCCTTGGTGTTGGGCCAAGGCTGAGCAGTGCCTGAAGCTCTTCCCACTCTCCCCACACTCCTAGGGCCTCTCGCTGGTGTGGATGCGCCGGTGGGTGACGAGGGTGGAGTTGTGGTTAAAATCCTTCCCGCAGTCGGGGCAGCAGAAGGGCCTCTCCTCTGTGTGAATCCGCTGGTGCAGGAGGAGATGGGAGCTGCTCTGAAACCTCTTCTCACACGTGAGACGATCCTGGGGCTTGAATTGGGGATCTGAAGGCTGTTTTGGGGTACCTGCTTGTGACAGAGATGGGAACCCATGCCAGGTGTAAACCTTCTCAAGATGATCCCAGTGGAATGTTGGGAGGTCCTGTGGGAATTTGTATGTCCTGAGAGGATGTGGGACATTTGTAGGAAGTTTTGCAGTCTTGGAGATATTTTAGAGCATCCCAAGAACGTTTTTGGGATCCTGAGGGAGGTTAGGGTGTCCCGGGGGTGGTTTGAGTATTTCTAGGAGGTTTTGGGGTTCCTGGGGATGCTGGTGACAGAGCTGGAGACTCCTTACCAGATATGAACCTTCTCACTGCAAACGGGCAATGTCAGCATGTTCGGGGAGATCCTGGAGGAGCTGGGAGATTCTCCCCAAATCCCAGGGGGCTCCAAATGCTAAGGGACCTGCCTGAACTCCCCTCACTGCTGGATCTGCTGTAAGCATCTCACCCAAAACCCTGACAACAGTGAGGAGTGACAGCCTAGGAGTCTTCCTCACTGTCTGCCACGCTGGACAGAACACCCCAGGCAGAGCACTGCATGAGGGAGCTTCCATGGTTTCCTTCCCCTCCTGTTTGCATCAGGGACACATTTCCAGAGACATTCCTGGCAGAAGTGCCCCAGGTAAGCTGTGAATTCTTCATCCTCGATCTCATCATGTTCCCAGCCCCTCCTGGTGACCTGGGCAGTGCCATTGGACACCATGAATCTCCTGGATCCCAGCTGGACGGAGAGGAATTCCCACCTGTTTTAGCCGAGCTGATCAGATCCACGGATGCTTGTGCTGGACAGGAGGTCACAGCCAGAAACCTCCTGCAGTGTGTGGAGACCTGGGGAGGGATCAGACCCACAGAGGCACACGGAATTGTGTCCCAGCTCCACGGGGCCCCACAGCTAATGGGTAATGGGAATGCAATGAAGGTTCTACTTCAGGATTTGAAGAGGAGTTTTGATCGTGTCCTTCAGAGAATGCCGGTGGAGCAGGAGTGCAAGTGTGAGAGGAGCCAGAACAGGGTGTGCGGGCTGAAGAACTGTCTGATATACTGGTTTTCAATGGGATAGGATCCATTTTCTTGCCAGGAAGTGGCACACAGATGGGTTTGTGTGAAAAACCTCCTGTCTTCCCTCTAACCTTCCTCTTTTCCCTTCCACTAGAGAAGTCAAAATCCTTTGGATTTCTCCAAATCCTATTACCCCTTCTTTATGTTCCCCCAAATCCCTACCTCCCATTCCCCTCCATATTCTCCCTCTCATAGCCACACTTCTCCATACCTTTACTATCCCTTTTCCCACAGTTCCTTCTTAACACAAGGCAGAGAATAAAACAAGGAAGGGAAAGAAAGGAAAAGCCCATAAGGTAATAACCTCTTTCTTAAAAATTAATAACCTTTATTTGAAGTTCCAACATGCACAGCACCCCCACACTACCTCATACAGACACAATCACAGCTGATCACACTGCTAACAGCCAGCAGAGAACCAGCCTCTGCTGAGGAAACCCTCCCCTGACTCAGTTTCCTGATAAGCCCTGCCATGAAAACCGTGCCTCCCTCCTGCCAGCTCAAAGACACTCCAGAAAATCTGTTTGGACATTGAGAACCCAAGAAAAGCTTGCATTTTGAAACATTGTCATATGATTGTTTTTGATTGTTCATGTCATATTTTGTTCATTCACTTGCCTACAATGTTCAATTTCAAAATCCTTGAGAAAAGCCTTCTTAACAAATACAAAAAGGGGGAGTTGTGGAAAGGCTTTCCCTATGTTAAGGAGACATAAGAGGTTTCTCTCACAGGATCCCTTCTTTTGTTATGCCAATGTATCTCTGTTCTGCTCCCTCACTCAGCCCCGTTAACCCTCTCTCCGTCCTTGTGTCACTCAGTCATTCCTTCCCAATTTCCCCACTGGCTCACATACACCAATCCCATTGTTTTAGCACAATGCCCCCTGATAATTGGTCCCTGATGCTCTCCCAGCTCCTAGCACCCATATACTTGAACGTGGACTGTTCCCATGAGCCTTGCCTTAGACCCTGGACAGTCTGCATGTGTGGCTGGAATAAACATCTCTGTGATCCCTCACAAAGGCCCTTCCTGCCTCACTTTACCATCATCATATTAACAGCTATCCCGGTCACAACAGGTTTGGATTCAGGATGGGAATGCAGTGGATAGCACATGCAGATGCTTTGGATGTTGTTGAGCAGGGCTTGCCCTCCTCAAGGCCTTTGCAGTGTCCCATGGGACAATCCATGTCCCACGCTCTGGCAGCAAGGAGGTGCCAGCATGGCCATTGCCCTCCTCATGCCTGTGTCCTACTTAGACAAGAATCTTGCAGCCACTGTGCTGCAGAGGGCTCTCAAGTGCCCACAGGGAGCCCCTTCCTGCCTCCTGTGGCACTGGTGCTGAGCACTGGTGCCAGGCAGGGCTGTGATGTCACAGAACTGTCCTGGCCACACCATTGTCACATCATTATGCCTAGAGAAGCTGGGCCAGGCCCCACAGCTGCCAGTTCAGCTGCCATGGGACGTGCCGTAGCCATGTGTGACGGTGGCATCCCGATGGCTGTTCTTGTGCTGCTGCTGGCCGCCGTGGCTGTCTGGTGGGCCATTGTCCACTGGCAAGCACGGAGGCGGCAGACAGGAACACCAAAGAGGTGCCAGCGCCCCGGGGTGCGGCCCAAAGGCTCACGGAGGAACCGAGGAGCCCCTGCGGCTGCCAGGGCCTACAGGCCTCGGGTGACCCCTCACAAGCGGCCAGGTGCTCCCGCCAGTGCCCTGCACAGCTCCTGCAGCGGCTGTCCCTGCGTGGCCGAGGCCCGAGAGCTGCAGGAACTGATGATCCTGTTCTGGGCTCGCAATGGGACATCTGTGCCGCTCTACATTGGGATGTGGCAGGCGTTGTGGAATGAACTGGATGAGCTGGTGAAGCAAGGCCGTCCGCCCTACTCTGGCTCATCCAGCTCCTCAGGAAGCCTCCATCCCTTCAGGAGGCTGCTCCCAGCAAGATTCTCCAGCCGTGGGAGAGCCTCAAGGCTTGCAAGGATGGCACAGCAGCGGAGACCTGCCATGCCTGCAAGCAGCTCAAGTTGTGAGGGAACATCCATCGTGTCAGGAGCCTCCACTCCCTCTGACAGCCTGCATCCCTCGCAGAGTCTCAGTGAGACCTGTCAGCCTGCAGAAGGTGCTGAGCCTGCAAACAGGTCTCCTAGCTCCCTTGGACGTACAGAGCTCAACAACGTGGGTGCAACCCTGACCCTTGAGGTGGCCAGGGAAAGCCCACAAGTCCAAGTGGGAGCCCAGCCTGATGCAGAGGAGCCATCCCAGGAGCACGTGGTGGAGCAGCAAGTGTCCTGTAGTCAGCAGTGTCCGGCCCACAGCTCCCAGGACGCTGTGCCGGCTGTGCCAGCTGGTGGAGACAGCCCGTGCCTGGCGGTGGAGAGGAAACTCGAGGGCGCAAGGAGCTTCCTCCATTTCCAGGAAGCTGCTGTGAGATGTCTATCAACTACAGGTGAGATCTTCTGAGCAGCTATCTGATGTACTCCTAGGGATTTTAAGGGGAGTTCCCAGGCCAGGCCAGGGTTTCTTAGAGAAGCCTAGTCCCCGGCTATTTCCAGGGCCTCTGCTGGCACGGCTTCACAAATCCCTCTCTGCTTTGCAGCTGCTCCTGGGATGCCCCTCGCAGCCTCGGGGTGTATCTCTGGCTCTCCAGAAAAGCAGAGCGCCGCCAATGACAGCACAGGCAGCGACGGTGCCGCCCCATCCCGCTGCTCTCCGGCTCCTGCAGCCGCCTCAGCACTCTCCCCTGTCCCAGCTGTGCCACTCACCAGCCCCACGGCTGCCAGGAGGTGGCCGCTGCCCGGGGCACAGCAGGAAGCAGGTCAGAGTGGCGTAGGACGTGGGGGCCCGTCCAGCTTCACTGATGGGGACTTGGGGGGTTTCTGGGCACAAGGCTGATGGCTCGGTGTTGGAGGCAGGGCAGAGGAAGAAGCTGCAGGAGCTGTACCAGCTGGGCCCGCAGCTGGGGAGCGGTGGCTTTGGCACCGTTTTCTCGGGGACCCGCCTGTCGGACGGGAGCCCGGTAAGTGTCCAGGGTGGCCGGGCGAGGAAGGAGCGCCAGGGCTGGAGTGGGGCAGGGCTTGAGCTCAGCCCCCCTGTCTCGATGGCTTGCAGGTGGCCATCAAGCGCGTGGTCCGAGAGAGCGTGCTGCAGTGGGGAGAGCTGGTGAGTGAGCGGGGACAGTGGGAGCAAGCGACGTGTGGCAGGCAGGGATAAGGCCAGGGCCCCGGCAGTGGGAGGAGGGTGATGGCAGGGTGAGTGGGCATGGGCTCAGCCTGTGAGGCCGAGCATGGTGGGCCTGGGGATGCCAAATGCCGGTGGTGGGTGCAGGCAGGAGGGCTCCTGTCAGACACCCACTGGGTGAGAGGAAGCCCAAGGTCCAGGGAGGATGCCCAAGGGGGCACTGGGGCATCCCAGGAAGGGGGCAGCGCAGCCACAGGGCAGCAGCATCAGGCCTGCTACAGGCATTGTCTCCTCTTGCCAGCCCGACGGCACCCGTGTGCCCATGGAGATTGTGCTCCTGGAGAAGGTGGGCCCTGGCTGCCACAACATCATCCAGCTCCTCGACTGGTTTGAGCTGCCT
>JAGMWU010000379.1:18054-34837 GCA_018697195.1 Certhia americana | reverse complement strand
CCTCCATCCACCGTGCCTGGCAGGGGCAATGCAGGGGGAGCAGAGTCTGGGATCACTGCCAAGGGGGTCCCGCCATTCACCGGGTACCCGATCGCATGCAGAGCAGAACGGGATGGGTCGACCATCATTCCTGACCAGACTGGACAAGAAATGGGTCAACACCCCCCTCCGGCAGTTCCACCGCCTGCACAAATTGAAGTTTCCCCTTTTCCTCCACCCCCCCACAAGCTGCTAGCTCAGATTTAGGGGGAGTTGGGAGAGGGGATCTTCAAGATAGGGAGAAGAGGTTCAAAAGAGGCCCCTTACCTCAGGATGCATTCCAAAGCTTTATTTCCAATGAAGGGATCTCAGGAGGCAAAGAGGGGGAGGAAGCATGGAGGAACAGGGGTTCTTATCTCTTTTGGGGTCGGGGTCAGATTACCTGGCCGAAAGCCATAGGTCAGAGTCAAGGGGCAGGTAAATCAGGCCAGGTTACAGTTTCTGGGGAAGGGGTTTTTGAGGAGAGGCCATTCCCTAAAAAGAATGCAACATCTCACGCTTTTTTGTTTAAGAAAGTTAAAGGAAAAACATTGGGTTATACATACTGCGGAGTTTCTCTTTCCCACCACTTATAATTGGTGGGGAAATCAGTTTGCTTTAGGTTTGTCAATTCTATGTGGTTAACTTCTGAGGTAGGAGGTATGAGACCAGTGATAGCCTTGAAAACTAAGCGGCGTAGGATCCCGAACCCTAGGGTTACAAGGAAAAGGATAACAAGAAATAACAAAATTGTTTTCACAATAGAAATCCACCACCTTGTGAGCCCCCAACCCTTGAACAGTTCTCTGAACCAGTCCTCAGATTCTTGCTTCACTTCTCCGATCAGGCTGTTCATGCTCCAGAGGGCAGCGTGGACATTTGGTGCTTTTGACGTCAGGTTCAGGCAACAGAGTCCTTCAAATTGTTGGCATTCATATCCATGAAGTAACAAGAGAAAGTCGATTGCTGCACGGTTTTACAGCGTGGCCTGTCTGGTAATTTCCTCGTCTTCTAGGAGGGCATTGATGGCAGTTGATGTCAAATTTGCCTGTTTAACCACCCAGCACTCTAGGTGGCCCAATTCTCCTAGAGCTTTGGCTGCTGTGACCCACAGAAGAAACAGGGATACAGCAACTCTTTGTTTTTGCCCAATGAAAGATGTTTGAATTACAATTTGGGTCTAATTTATCAGCACTTCTCTTATGAATTTTGCTTGCCGAATTATTTTTGTGCATCCATTCTCCAATTAGAGTTTGGTTGGGTGTCAAAATGGACAACCACCCTATGGTACATGGTCCTCCTAAAAGCCGAGACGGAATTCCTGCCCATGCTCGATCCCCACAAATGAAGAACAATCCCTTAGGCAGGCTTTTGGGGCGTGATGAGATGGGTTGTGTGCTGCAATATGGCTTAGGTTATAACACCACTTTTTTGCAGTGAACTCCCCGCGATACTGTTTTACCATGTGGTACTCATCAGTGCTAGGGGGTTCTGGATAGACAGAAAAATGAATGCAGTATGAGGCAGGGGAGGAACCCAAAAGCTCTAACTCTTGGGGTTCCTGAGTCACCTCAGGCAATCTTGGCAACCACTCTGCTAAGGGGTTTGTGGTTATCACAACTTTCTGCTGATCATCTTTGTGTGGTTGGAGGATAGGTGACATTGGAACTTCATTTGACCTATGAGTGTCTAAATCCCCTGGGAATTCTTTAGCCTGCAAAGGAATTCCTACCAAACAGGTGGACATAGGATTGTTTGCCGAAGCAGTAGACAAACATATGCTTTCCTGCTGAAGTGTCTGTGCCAGGGTCACCCAGACGTTTTGACGTGGCTGAGGGACAATCTGGCAGCTGCCAGACTGTTCAGCATTAACAAGATGACGATTTGGATGGGGTTCATCACGGGGTTGAGTGGGAGGAAGGTTTTCTCTAAAAGGAAAAACAAACATCTTTTAAAACATGTTAAAGGTTTCTGTTTCTGCCAGAAGGAGCCTACACTCAGGAAGATTCTTCTTCCTCCATCCGACGGCGTCTTCTCTTGGAGGCAGTGGCTACTTGCTTTCTATCTCCTTCTGCTGGAGCTGGATTTCTGGGGACAAAAGGCTTTACCCACTTCTGGGGGATCCACCGAGGGCCTGAGGGAGTAGCTACACACGCATAGCCACGGCCCCAGGTCACGATTTCGTAGGGACCCTTGGTTTCCCAAGTTTATGGATCCCTAATCCAGACCGGTGGACGCTGAGACAGTTTAAATTGATTACCACTGTTAAAATGACAAATTACAGGTGGACTCATGTTTTCAAAAGAACAGTTCAGGAAATTGATGAAAAACATGGCTTTGCAGAGCTTCTGTTGTGGAGGCATCCCCACCATCGTGCTGCTCTGTTTAGCCAAAACCTGTTTGAGTGTCTGATGTGCTCATTCAATCACAGCTTGGCCTATGGGGGAGTGGGGGATGCCAGTTCTATGCTCCACTCCCCACTGCTGGACAAATTCCAGGATCTCCTTGGACTTGAATGCTGGGCCATTGTCAGTTTTGATTTCTTTTGGGATCCTTAACACTGAAAAAGCTTGCACTAGATGTCGTTTAGCATGCACAGCTTTCTCTCCTGCATGAGCAGAGGCATACATTGCACCTGAATGTGTGTCTTTACTTACATGCACATATTTGAGGCGACCAAAACTAGGAATGTGTGTGATATCTGTCTGCCACACTTCATAACTGCCAAGGCCTCGGGGATTAACTCCCATACCCATTGATGGCATGGCCTGGAACTGGCAATTGGGACAGGTGGCCACAATAGCTGGAGCCTGACTCTGTGTTAGCTGGAACTGACGGATCAGATCTGGCACATTTTGATGATATTGTTGATGGCTCAGTTTTGCCTGTTGGAAGATGTCAGGGAGACGTGCTTTTTCAACTGGTGCAGCAAGGGAGTCTGTTCAACAATTCCCCTCTGCAATTTCACCAGGAAGGTCCGTGTGTGATTGTACATGCATCACAAAGAATGGATGTTCTCGATGAGAAAGCAAATAAATCAGCTTTGAGAGCAATCTGAAGAGATGCTCATTCTCAGTTTCTCTGAGCACAGCCTGCTCCGCTCTGGACACTATTCCAGCTACATATGCAGAGTCAGTCACCAAATTAAATGGTTCTGAGAACTTCTCAAAGGCTCTTACCACAGCTGCTAGTTCAGCTACCTGGGGAGACCCTTCTACAAACTCCATATCAGCTTCCCAATGCTGAGTTTGCAGGTTTCTCCAAGTCATCACCGACTTGTGGGAGGCCCCAGATGCATCTGTGAACACTATGAGAGCTTTGAGTGGTCTCCAACTCCTTTTCTCACAAGGAATGAGGTGGAATTCCTCATTGAACAACTTGTGGGATGGGGCATGGACCTGTATTTGTCCCCTGTAGCTGTCCAGAGATAATTGGAGATTGGCATTGCTCCAGAGCAAATGCTCAAATGTCTCTTTGGTCAGTCTCTTTGGAGAGTTTCTTCCCTCCTCTGAGAGTTTGACCGGGAGGTAAATACGTGTAAAGTCACAACCAGCCAGTTCACACAGCCTCATCCTGGCTTTCTGAATCAATTGAGCTATCAACTCTTGTGGCTCAGTGATGGTCTTGGATCTTTGGTGAGAGAGGAAGACCCACTCTATGATTAAGAGTGAATCTCTCTGTCCCTTGATCCATTGGTAAATTAGACCATGCAGGTGTGACAGCTTTCCTAGCACAATGAAATGGAAAGGTACACTTGGTTCATACCTGTGAGCCTGCCTCTCTGACAAGGCTTTCTGTACCTTTTTGGATTGATGTCTTTGCCTCTGGGGTCAGTTCCCTGGGGGAGACCAGCTCCCTCTCCCCTTTTAATAATTTGAAAAGAGGGTCTAGATCCTCATTTGTGAGGCCTAGCCAGGGTCTTACCCAATTCAGTGATCCACACAGGGAGTGGAGATCTGCTAGGGTCTTAGGATTACACTTGATTTCCAATTTCTGAGGAACAACGGTCCTCTCTGAAATTTGCAAGCCCAGGTACTTCCAAGGTGGCATCCTTTGAACTTTGTCTTCCTGTAATTGAAATCCAGCAGAGGTTAAAACTTTAACCACTAGGTCAAGAGTGTGTTGGACTATAGAGTCATTGGGGCCACACACCAGCACATCATCCATGTAGTGAAGGATGATGGCATCCTGTCTCTCAGCACATACAGGTGACAGTAATGATGCTACGTACTGCTGGCATATGAATGGCGAGGCTTTACAACCCTGAGGCAGCACTTTCCAGTGATACCTCTTCATGGGGGCCTGGTGATTTAGGGTGGGAACTGAAAATGCAAACCTTGTGGTATCTTCTGGGTGCAGAGGAATTTGGAAGAAACAATCTTTGATATCTAAAACAGCCAATTTCTAGTCTCGAGGGAGCATTGTTGGAGAAGGCATCCCTGACAGGAGTGGTCCCATGTGCTCTATGATTTTGTTGATTTCCCTGAGATCATGAAGCAGTCTCCACTTGTCCTTTCCCGGTTTCTTTATTACAAAGACTGGGAAATTCCAATGGCTTGTTTTCTCTTCTAGGTGGCCTTGAGCCACCTGTTCTTCTACAAGTTTCTCAAGCGCCCTGAGCTTTTCTCTGCTCAATGGCCACTGTGTTACCCACTTTGGGGTGTCACTTAACCACGTTAATTTGTGGGTAGGGCGTGTCACAGTGGTTACTTCTAAAAATCTTGAGGTGTCTTAGGAATGACCAATTGGACTCCCCACTGGGACATTGTGTCTCGTCCCCACAAGGGGGCTTTATAATTTGCAATGAATGGACGAACACTTGCTATTTTTCCATCAGTTTGCACAATATTTTTTCAATTTGCACAATATTTTTTGAGATTTTGGCCAATGTGATTCCTCCTATGCCCTGAAGTTTGCCAGCTATAAGTTGCAATTCCCAGTTTGATGGCCACTTGCTCTGGTAAAATTGTGATGTCTGTGCCTGTATCTAAAACTCCCTCTACATGGAGGCGATCTGACCCATGTGCTATGTTGCATGCCATGGAAGGTTTGTCCTCTCCCACCACCTCTGCCCAGTAGATTTCTGGTGATTTTCCATCTGCAATTATCTCTGCTGGAACAGGAATGGCTTGGGCAAGGATTTGCCCTCTGCTAGGTAAAAAGGTGGGTGTTTACAGCGAGCTAACACCATGAGGTTTGTTATTTGTCCCTTAATGGTCATGGGAACTACCTCAGTTTGATCTGGTGTGTGTGCCGTGTCTCCAATGACAAAATACTCACCATCAATTTCCATGTTGACGGACTGGTCCTGCGGGATGTCTGACAGGTCCACTGTGATTATTGTCCAATCTGTAGATCTGAAATGAAAACCTTTGGCAGTCATGAGCATGGCATATTTCGGCCCCTCAGCTGCCAAACTTTTCCCTTTTTTTCTCCCCCACCCCTTCCCCCTTATCTGTTAAGAGAGAGGTATTAGCTGGTGAGGGACCCCGTCTATTTGTGTTCTCGTGTGTGACATTATTAATGATGGGGGTGCACTGAGAAGTTAGTTTTTTTGTTTGTTGTACTTCTTTTTCTGACTTGGACTCTGGTTCTTGTTCTGGGGGCAGGCCTTTGCAAAATGTCCAGGCTGTTTGCAGAGGTGGCATATGATGTGCCACAGGCGCTCTTGTGATGTTGGTTGCTGCATTGGTTCAGGTTGCAACTGTGCTGCAGCCCTGGGATGAGGCAGTCCTGGATCAGGTGCGCTGAACAGTTCTGCTTTCCTGGAACAGGCTTCAATCATCTGAGCAAGGGTTGGGAATGACTCCAGAGGAAGGCTAAGGATAATTCTACAACAGGTCTCATTGGCATTCCTCTGAGCTATTTCTTTAATGAGCTCGGTGTGGATACACGGTTGTTGGACTTGTTGTTTGACCCGTGTCCTTAAACGGTCTATGAATTCCAAAAAATTTTCTGAAGGAAATTGTTTGATATTTGTGTAACTGCCTTGAATGTCTGTGGTGGGTAACTGGTAAAAGGTTTTTTCTGCAGCAGTAGAAATTTTATATAATATTTGCTGTGATAGTAATCGAGTTTGCTTTTCAGGACAGTGCAATTCACCTTCACCACATAAGTGATCCAATGTGATATCATTATTGTCATTATCCTTAGCTGTATCAGGCGTTAGGTGAATGTCCTGTAATACTGTTTTTAAATTTTTTTTCCAAATGCTTTCCCATAATTCATATTCTGAGGGTGTTAATAGACATTTGAATAAGTCTTTAATATCAGAAGGTAGGAATTCATTTGAACTGAATGTGGCAGTTATCATGCTTTTAAAAATTTGACTATATCTGCCAAATTCCTTCTGTATTTTGCATAGCTCTTTTTTATCTTGGTAAGAAAATGGTTTATATTCTTTTCTACCATTTTTCCTGACAAGATATACCACGGGTGCCACAAAGGGTATGTTTTCATGAGATTCGGTTTTAGTTTCTGGAAGTTCTGTTGTGTGAAAGGTAGAAGGCACGGTACCACTGTGTATGTGCATGCCGCTCGGCGAGGGGGAGCAGGAGCCGCCGCTTGCCGTGCCGAGGGGTGGGTGGGTGGGTGGGGCCGCCCGGCATGCCGCGCAGGGAGGGGGCGGAGTAAGCAGGGTGAGCGTTCACCACGTGGGGAGGGGAGGGAGGGGGAGCCACCCACGGCACGTGGTGAGGGGGTACGGGGGAGCTGCTTGCGGCGCCGCCGCCACGCTGGGGCCGCACCTCCCCTGTGCCCCCGCGCTCCGCGCCGGGGCCGCTCGCACCCAGACCGGTATCAGCACTGAGCGCGCGCGCCCACGCCGGGTTGTCGCAGCCCGTGCCAAACGCGGCCACGCCGCCTGCGCCGTCTGGTCTGCCTTCCCCACCCACAGCTGCTTCAGGATCCAGGCTGGAGGGGGCTGTGCCATAGTAATAGGGGGAAAGCTGGGGGCAGAGGGGTGGGGTGGGTGGTATGGGGTAGGGGCGGGGTTAAGGGGGAGGGGGTACGGGTGAGGGGCAGGGCTTTGAGAGACAGACAGGTTACAATGAAGAGAGTCCACCATGTGTTCAGCGCCATTTTCGTCCTGCTGGGCTGTGTTAAAGGGTGGCTGAGATGTTTCTCTGCTGGAAATAGAAAACTGCGGAGGTATAAAAGGGGTATTTAAAGTGGATTTCGCCGGCTGGCTGTCGCATTTCGATTCCAATAGGTGCTTGCGTGCCTTTAAAAAATTGGGATGAATTTTGGAGCATTTTGTCACCATTTTCAGCTTTTTCGGTCAATATTAGCCCAATATAATCCCAAAATGCAACAGAAGTGACATTTTCCCAGTTAGAATTCGGATATTCCGTAGCTAACCAAGAGCTGAAATGTTTTAGTAGTTTCTTACGGATTTTAAGATCTTTTAAAAGTGGTTTAAGTTGCTTTAATAAACTCTTTTGTGGACAAGAGGGTGTTCCCATGTTAGATTACAATGTGTCCAACTCTATAAATTTCTCAGCAAGATATAACAGAGAAACAGGACTTTACCTCCCTCCCGCTTTCACCCGAGACCAGGGAGGGGACGGGGGGTGCAGTACCCAAAATGCGAGGTTCCCCTGGCCCATGTGGCGCCTACACCTTCAGGGGAAACAAACAAAAAGAAAAAAAAAATTTTTTTCCTGTTTCTGGCTCCAGAAGTTCCCTATCGAACTGACCTGTATGGGTTTAGGCTACTGGTTCATTCCCCCCCACCCTCAGCTGTGCAAAAAACGGCTGAATCAGTGAGAGAGGTAATTGAACTGTCCTAGAAGCTTTTGAGATCTCGGGAAGAGACTCCAGCTTCTTACGTGGGTTTGGAAATACCACGTTGGGACGCCAATTGAAGTTTCCCCTTTTCCTCCACCCCCCCACAAGCTGCTAGCTCAGATTTAGGGGGAGTTGGGAGAGGGGATCTTCAAGATAGGGAGAAGAGGTTCAAAAGAGGCCCCTTACCTCAGGATGCATTCCAAAGCTTTATTTCCAATGAAGGGATCCCAGGAGGCAAAGAGGGGGAAGAAGCGTGGAGGAACAGGGGTTCTTATCTCTTTTGGGGTAGGGGTCAGATTACCTGAAAGCCATAGGTCAGAGTCAAGGGGCAGGTAAGTCAGGCCAGGTTACAGTTTCGGGGGAAGGCAGTTTTGAGGAGAGGCCATTCCCTAAAAGAAATGCAACATGCACATGCTCGACAAACTCCACAGAAGCAGCGGATCCCGGCGCTGCTCCCGTTGACCCCGGAATTGGCAGCGGAGAGACGGACCCCTCCCGTGCCACAGCCAGGGGATACATTGCAGAGTTACCACAGTGCGGGCACAGCAGGGACACAGACTCAGACCCCATCAGGACTGAAGGCTGAGCCAGGGCCCCCCTGCAATCCCCCAGAACTGGGAAGGCACCGAGGGAGGGCGGATCCTCCTCACTCCACCGCTGCAACGCAAGGGAAGGCGGTGGGGGGCCGGCGACGCCGATCCCTCGGGGCCATCAGGAGCCCGCGGGGCTCCGCACATCAGAGTGACCCCACAGGGGGCAGGTGGGGGCCCCGCCTCACGGAGAGAGCCAAGATCCCCCTGGGAACTCTGCAAAGTCACCGAGTTCCGAGAGGAGCCAAAGGAATACAGCCCCAAGGCCAGGTTCACTGCCTGCCAGAGGATCAAAAGATCTTCCACATCCTTATTATAATCACCAAAGAGAACCCCCATAAGGCGATCTCCAACCAGAGACCAAGTGTCTCTAGAAAAAACACATTTAAAATCACAAAAAATCCCATTTCTCCGGGCCCACAGGAGCAAGCGTTCAAACTCACTCTTGGAGACAGGGATATTTCTGTCTAGAAACGCTGCCCAGAGCTCCAGTGCAAGTGATCCTCTTGCAAAAAGGTTTTGTGTGGTCGCCATTGCTATCACACTACAGCAGCCTGGAGGAGAAAAGAGGGAAAGGAAACTGAGATGACCTCACCCACAGCTGTCCATCACGTCGGGGTCACCAATTGTCAAGATACGACACGAGAGAACTCAAACACCGACAGCTCTTCTCAAAGAGGAGAGAGGACTAAGGGAAGTTTATTATGACACTCCGACTTATATAGCATTGCAGAAAGTGAACAGTTATTGGAAAAGAAGGTTGCCACCTCTCTAATCACACTGGTCAATACAAAAGTCTATCAATTCTTACTTCCTTTTTAGAAAGGAATGTAAACAATTGTTGTTTACAGAGATGTGTGTGGGAACTGACTCCAAAAATTCAAAAACATCAGAAGGCTAGAGGAAAACCATGCAAAAGCAAGGGTGACAGGGGGTGGCAGTGGCTGCTCAGGGATGGGTTCTGTCCATGTCCCTCAAAGGAGCGACTGCACAAGCAGCTGCGCTGCCCCCGGGTTCTCCTCCTGCTTTCTGGTCTTTGTTGGCTGACACAGCCTGTGCCAAGGGGCAGCAAAGTGCCTGCAGGCTCCAGCTCTGGGGCAAACAGAGAATGTCTTGGCCATGTGCAACGTGCTGCCAGCTCAACAGTGCAGCACAGCATGGGCTCACACTCACAAATGCTCCCAAAGCTGCAGCCGGCACTGATTTATTAAAATATGAATATCGATCTAATATCGATACCCAACTGTGTCGGACAAGAGACTCTCTAACAGTTAAGTTAGAAAGTGTATGTTTATTGACGGACGGGCAGCTGAATGGGATAGCTCCCCAATACGCACTGCAAAGATCACAGGTAATTACAAAGCCTTTTATCCACAAGAATGTTGAATACACAAAATACAAATGCATATTCATACCCTTGTCACCTCCTCTTCTCTGCTTCGTATGCTAATTGACAAAAAGGCTATTAAGCATGCGTAGTTTGTTCTCTGAAATGAGTCAGGGGTCTTATGTGCGGAGTGGTCACCAAAAGGAGGAAGTAAAACCAGTCTTCCTCATTCTAAACTTTCAACCTTTGATGGGTACGTGATAAATGACTCCTTGGAGTTTCCTGTTCCCAAGACTGTTTCTAGAGATAGAGGGTCTGCAATCATCTTGTGTTTGGGGGGTCTATTGACCAATTTCCTTGTTTTTCGTTACAAGCCCAGCTTACACAAACATAAACTTGACAGACAATGAGTTTTTAGATCCGGGATAGCTTATCTAAAATCCAGTCTCTCTCTTAACCATCTTCTGAACTTTAACTGATTTCAGCAAAGCTTATTTTTCCCAGCTAAGTGAGCAATATCTTCAAAATTAGTGTCTCATTTCCCCACTTCTTCTTTAAAATGAGTCAATTCTATTTCTCAGTATACAGAGTCTTCCTCATCTATCCAAGCCATACAGCTAGTGTCTCAAGATGAAGCCACACGCCTTTGACAGTGATGTTAAAGCTGCTACCTGTAGTAGCATCCTCCAATTCCAAACAAGTATTACAACAGATAGCACCAAACTTATGCTAACCAAAATAAGCAACACAACTATAGAGTGGATTAAAGTGTTTAGTATACTAGTTGCTGTCAGAGACCACCCAAAAAGCACATCCCACCAATGATGAGACTCCTCAAGCTTTTTAAAGACCCCTTTGATGGTCTCTGTGTCATGGTGTAGCGTAATTAATGTCTTTTTTCCTCCATCTCTAATTTCTTTTAAGATTTCTTTCAATTCATGATGTTTCATCAATTGAGCAACTAAAGTCAAATTCATTCCTATGGGCACAGGCAGTATCTTCTGCACAGTGATTAGGTTAGCCTTTATATATTGATGTGATATTACAGGTGCACGATAGGAAAAATCACATCCCTTGATTCTAACAAAATTGCAAACACACAAATTGAATTGAGTCTCATCTATAATTTGTCTATCTATCCTTATAATGGGACATGCTGTTCTCAGACAGACACAACCTTGTCCTGTGTACACAAGTGAAGTTTTCTGTTTGCCTGGATGCCTTTTTAAAGTGGTAAATACTTTGGTCTGTATCTAAACAAGTGTCTTTGTCACTTTCTAATGTCCCTTCACATATGTATCCTAGTTGTCTCCCCACAGTACAGGGCTCTAGATTAATGGTTTGCTATTTTCTTTTAATCTCTCATGCCCACATCCTGTGTTCAGAAGGGTACAATACAGTTCCCTCATGATTTAATCCTAAGGGGACTATTGGATGTATTAGGTCCACTGAGGCATTGCGTATAGTTAAAACAAAGGCTGTCACTAAACTAGTCACAGGGTTATAGGTGAAGTTGACCAATACCCACCAAGACTGAAGTTCCCTCTCCATATCAGAGGCATTGTCCCAAACGATTTTGTGAATTTCAGCAGGGAATGTTCCCTCTGCACCTTCCCTGATAACTGCAGCAGCCACTGATTGCATCCACAGTTGAGCTTGAGTACACCCTAGGGCCAGTGAGATGTTTTCACTAGCTGTGCCTAGCACACTAATTATTACCTCATGATCTCGCTCTTCTGTGTTTTCTCATTCTGGTAATTTGGTAATATTTGAGTCAGTTTCTAATGATTGTTACCCAGTACTAGTAGAGAAGATTGCAAAGGTGTTGCTGTAGTTTAACTAAATCGTTCCCTACTGCTTAATTTATTCATCAGTACTTCTAAATCTATTGTGTTCAACACTCCCAGTCCTCTCCCTAACAACCCAGTGAGGTCCCTCTTACTCCTGAAATTAGGAGGCATACTTCTTTGAAGCCAAGTGGTCCAATCCATAAAGGAGTTTCTGAGAAATGGGGCACATTCTGGCCGAATGTGAGAAGCATTTACCTGTACTCCCATTTCTACTCGTTTTAAAGACCACTTTGGGTTAACTATCAGCTTCTGAACTCCTGTCTTCTTAATAGCATATGGCCCAATCCTGGTAACTTTAGGAGTTATTTGTTCCTCTACTTCTGGAATAGCTGGCATCTGGGTGATCACAGCCTTTCTTGGCACCGGTAGAGTAATCTTGGTCTGATCCTTATGGAGCTCAGTACATACCTGAGTGATGCTAAAGTCAATGTCATACTCTCTTACTGCACACCCCTCTACTTTGAGTCTAAACTGAGGACATTTACTCAAGCATTTGTCACAGCGTTCAGGACTGATCTGCATGGGTTTCATGGGTGGGTGGTAAGCCTCATAGAACCCATCCTGCAGGAATGCATACTTACATCCCCAGAAATTTCTTCCTTCCGACAAGCTTGCATTCGTGACTCTTAGCATCTTCTTTAAAGCCTTACGAGCACCGGTATATCCCAGTCACGTTATACTTGCGTGGTATTGCGTTCACTCTTGTTACAGCTAAGGTAATTACTACAATAGTTACAACCTTCCACATAATGTCCATAAAATAACTATTAGTCCATTTATTCGCTGTTCCGAGTGAGCTTCAGCTTCAGTTCCCTATTGCCTGACCTTCCAAGTTCCCTCTGGGGCTTTCTTCACTCGGGAGTGATGGATCCAGGCCTTCTGTTCTTTGATCTTGATTGCAGTGAAGGTAGTGAGGAGCACCTGGAATGGTCCTTCCCACTGCGGTTCCAAGGTCTTTTCTGCAAAAGACTTAATGTACACATAATCCCCAGGTTGTACATCATGTACTGGCCCATCTAGTTCTCTGTTTTGAGCTCCAGCCACATTTTTCTCAATTTCTCTAAGTTGTTTATTTAGGGACACCATGTACATATTTAGGGTTTCTTCCCCTATTTGAATGGGTGTTGTTCCCACTTGAACTGCATATGGACTTCCATACAATATTTCAAAAGGGATTAGCTTCTCTTTTGCCCTTGGTTTTGTCAGAATTTGCAATAATGCCAATGGAAGAGTCTGGGGCTAGGGAAAATTTGCTTCTTGCCTCAGTCTCACAATTTGTTGTTTAATCAAATGGTCCATTTTTTTGCACTTGGCTGCTAGATTAAGGATGGTATGGGGTATGCAATTCCCAGTCTATTCCCAGGTGCTGACTTATTTGCTGTACAATTTTTGAAATAAAGTGTGGCCCCCTATCTGAGGATATGGTGGCTGGAACTCCAAATCGTGGTATTATTTCTTGCAACAGTGCTTTGGTCACCTCTCGAGCCTTAGCTGTCCTAGCAGGAAAGGCTTCTGGCCATCCTGAAAAAGGTATCAGTTAACACCAACAGGTAACAATACCCTCCCTTCCTGGGCAGTTCTGTAAAGTCAATTTGCCATTGTCGCTCAGGTCCACAGCCTTTCCCAATTTGTCCCACTTTAGGCTTTGGGGTATTTTTAGGATTAGTTTGGAGGCAAAGGCTACACTGACGAGTTACTTGTATCACTGTGCCCTGCAACTTCCTGGCCATGATTCTTTCTTTCAAATGGTTATACAGGGCATCTATTCCCAGTGGGTTTTCTCATGTTCCCTCTGTACTAATGACCACAACAAATAGGAGGGCACTACAAGTTTCCCTTTTCTTCTGTTACAGCCCATCTCTCCTGGTTATAACTTGCCTTCTCTACCTTGATAAGTTTCTTATCCTTTTTATTGTATAATGGCTTACCTTCAATAGAAATTTTTCCATCTGGAATCAATGCTGCCTCAATTGTCTCATCAGGTATCTCACCTTTTGCTACTTCTTTTGCCTCCCTATCCGCCAGCATATTCCCTTCTTCCAATTCAGAGCTCACTTTTTGGTGCGCTTTGATGTGCATGATGGCTACCTCTTCAGGTAATTGTACTGCATCCAATAGTCTCAGTATTTCTTGGGCTTGCTTAATATTCTTCCCTTGTGAGTTCAACAGTCCTCTCTCCTTCCAAATGGCACCGTGGGCATGAACTACACCAAATGCATACCTTGAGTCTGTGTAGATGTTAATTTTCTTTCCTTCAGCCAGCTCTACGGCTTGAATTAAGGCAATTATTTCAGCCTTCTGTGCAGAGGTATTTGTTGGTAATGGTCCAGACTCTATTACCTCTCTGCTTGTGGTAATGGTATACCCAGCATGCCTCTTTGCACTGATGACATAGCTGCTCCCGTCAGTGAACCAGGTCTCAGCATCCTCAAGCGGGGTATCCTTCAGATCTGGGCGGCTGGAGTAGGTGGCTTCAATGGTCTCCAGGCAATCATGGATCACAGGTTCTCTCATACTTCTGCTGAGGAAGGAAGCTGGATTCACAATGTTAGTTACCACAATCTCAACATCATCTTGTTCTACCAGTATGGCCTGGTACTTCAGGAACCTCTGTGGGGAGAGCCAATGCCCCCCTTTCACTTCCAGGACTGTAGACACTGTGTGGGACACTAGCACAGTCATCTTCTGGCCCAGGGTGAACTTGCGTGCCTCTTGGATGTTCACTGCCACTGCTCCAACAGCTCTGAGACACCCTGGCCACCCTTTAGCCGCTGTATCCAGCTGTTTGGAGAGGTAGGCCACTGCCCTTCAGTACGGGCCAAGATTTTGTGCTATTATTCTTAAAGTAATTCCTTGCTTCTCGTGAGAAAACAAAAAGAACGGCTTACTCACATCTGGAAGTCTCAGGGATGGTGCTGACACTAGAGCCTTCTTCAGCTGGTCAAAGGCTTGAGTTGCTTCTTTTGTCCATTGAAGATCTCTGCTCCCTTCTGTGATCAAGGCATACAGAGGTTTAACAAGCAATCCATAATTATAAATCCACAGTCTGCACCACCCTGTCATGCCTAAAAAGGTTCTCAGTTCCTTCACAGTCTGAGGCTTTGGGGTCTGCCAGATTGCCTCCTTGCGATCTTGCCCTAAGGTTCTTTGTCCAGCACTCACTTCATAACCTAGGTAAATGATTGTCTGCTTTACCATCTGAGCTTTCTTTTGGGATACTCGATACCCTTGCAGCCCAGAAAGTTTAGGAGGCTTACCGTCCAATCCAAGCATGTTTCTTGGGTCATCCACATACTGGAGGAGCTGTCCTTCTCCTGGAGGAGGTTCCCAGGACTCCAAATCTTTTGCAAGCTCTTCCCCAAAGATAGTGGGAGAGTTCTTGTACCCCTGTGGCAATACGCACCATGTCAGCTGTGTTTTGTGTCCAGATTTAGGGCTTTCCCACTCAAATGCAAAAATTTTCTGGCTGGCTTCATGGAGAGGTAGGCAAAAGAATGCATCCTTTAGATCGAAAACAGTAAACCAGGTTAATTCAGGTGTTAAACAGCTTAACAGGGTGTAAGGATTGGCAATTACTGGATACAAGTCCTCAGTCACCTTGTTAACAGCCCTTAAATCTTGTACCAACCTGTATGACCCGTCAGGCTTTTTCACTGGCAAAATAGGAACACTAAAATCAGACTGACACTCATTCAGTAGTCCTATTTTCAAAAAGTTTTCAATAATGGGACTAATCCCTTCTCTATCTTCTTTCTTTAGGGGGTATTGTTTAACCCTGACTGGCTGTCCTCCTTCTTTGAGTTTAATCTCTACTGGTAGTGCATTCTTTGCCCTTCCTGGTATAGCAGAAGCCCACACCCCAGGAAATACCTGATCCATTATTTTCCTGAAATTTCCCTCTTCACTTGCAACTTCAATGTCTTTAGTTATCATCATTAAATTAACAGTTCTACGTATTGTTGGTCTTTTACCTCCAAAATAATTTCCCCATTCTTAAATATTATTTTGCCTCCAGCTGCTCTAGCAGATCTCTGCCCAAAAGTGCAGATGGAACATTAGGCATGTATAAAAATTGGTGGATTCCCCACTGTTTTCCCAATTAATACTTCAATGGTTTGCAAAAATGAGCTCTTTCAGGTTGGCCAGTTGCCTCCTTTACCATAACATTGGTTACTGGTATTAGGGCCTTATTCAGAACTGAAAATGTTGCCCCTGTATCCCGGTTACTAAAAACTCTCCAGGCCTCATCCAGTAAAGCTTCTAAATTCCGGCTGTTTGGACCCCGGATCTTCTGCAGTTTCCACCTGATGTCTCCTGTAGACTGTCCTAAAAATAAATTTATTAATTGCTGCATCCCTTCATCAGATCCAGGATCCAGGGGGGTGTGTCAGCGCATTGTGTCTCGCAGGTGATCTAGAAATTCAGAAGTTGTTTGAGAGGGGTCCTGTTTGATAGCACATAGGGCTGACCAGTTTATGGTTTTGGGGACTGCTCTTTCCAGTCCTTTTACTATCAATTCCTGGTATCTCTTTACGATCCCAACCTCTCATCATTATTAGGATCCCAACCCGGCTCTTAAAGGGGAAATACCTCTTTAACATCTTCCTGTGTTGTTCTACAATCATCTTCAGCCAGATCCTCAGCTACTTTTAAAACCAATTGCTTCTCAGTTTATGTTAAAGCATCAAGCAATAGTTGCACGTTTGCCCAATCAGGTAAATGCTGCCTAATCATAAACTTCATCTTCTTAGCGACCCCTATTGGGTCACTTCGATAACCTTTAGCACTCTTTTCCCAAATCTCAAAATCAATTGAGGAAAAGGGAACTTTACTCAGTTTTGTTTCTCCATCAGAAGTCATTGCTTGTCTTAGAGGTGCTTGAATGATTTCTTTGATTTGTTTTCGGGTCCTTGATGCTATAGGTCTTTTTGGGGGAAGTTTGGGAACTGGGGGGGGAGGTTCAGGTTCATCCCACTCACTGTCACTGCTAGGCAGTGGTGGATAGGCGGGGGAGGTTGGAGTTAATGGTGATTCTGAATCTGCATCCCCCATCACCCTCCTTCTTTCCTGCCTTTTAAGGGGTGGTTTAAGTATGTCTTGTGTCTCTTGTTCCAGAGACTCTGCTTGGTACACCTTATCGGGATGTGTGCACCTCTGATTTATTGAGCAGGTACTACAACACCCTTTGGGCTTTCCTTTAGTGACTTTAT